>APFE030886103.1:0-31464 GCA_000404065.3 Pinus taeda
GTAACAATATGGGCACTATGTGGGTACATCAATATAATAAGTGGGTTTTACTAATAACAATAAGGGTTACACTAGTAGTATAGGGGCCTAACACTCTCATTTGGTAGTCTGATGAACTGTTCATGGATTCTGTCTACTAGGAACTGAGAAAAGTTGTAAATTGTAGCAGGAGGCTTTCTTGGGAAAAATATAGAAAGGAAAGCAAGGACAACCTCATCCACATGTTCAAATGTGGTGTACCCTAGAATGCAAGAGATCATGGTAATAATTTGTCTACCTCTCTCAGAGAAAATGGTGGAAACATATCGAGGACTATCTGTAGGAGTGTGAGACTCTTTAATGATGAAAGTTTGAATGATCTAAGCTTTCTTGCGAAGGTCTAGATTGGTTTAGAGTTCAAGTAGACCTTCAATGGAAAGTGGGGTCTCATTTGGGCTTGGCTGGATCTGTAACATTTGATTTATGGACTCTGCAGTGATAGTGAATAAAACTTGTTGGTCAGGGGTCACTGTGGCTCTTTGATTGGGGATATAACAAGCTTGGTAGAAGTGGATGATTTCTAGGAAGTGGTGAACCTGTGGGAACACATACTTGGGGAAATTGGACTCCTATAGGTCAATGTCATCATTCTAGTTCAAAAAATTGTCTTTACTCCAGTAGTGGAGTTTTAGTAGATGGGCAGGGGAAGCAATATCCTTGATTTAAAATTCTCTGTCAGCTAAAGGAAGGTGGTCAATATCCAGGTGAGGGGTTTGTAGGGGTCTTACATCTAGAAAGGTTTGGGAAGCCATAATTTAGTTTATTGAATTGAATTACTCTTTCTGTGGCTTTGGGAGTAAGGTTTAGAAGCTCTGGAACAGTGGGGAGGGTAATAACACCCTGTAAAAAGGGGTTTGGGTGCACAGTAGGTTTTTCTTTAGTTTTAAAAAGGTTTCGTAATTAATTTAATTAATTAACCTTTTAATTACTGTGTATAGCTTAAATTTATAGGGTTGTTCTAGTTCTATCTACAATACCTGGAAATTTGATGGTTTGATGCGCATACTAGTTTCTGTGGTAGCTACAGAGGGTACTGAGGCTTCAGCTGGCTATTTGCTGCTTCAATTTGGTGTCTGTAGTGTCTTCAAGTGGTAAAAGGTGGTCAAATTGGTTGCACAGAGGTTCAGGGTGTTTGAAACGGTTAATAGAGGTTTGCAGTGAAAATGAGCAAAAAGAGCAAAATGGGGCTTTTTCGGCCTTTTAGCCAATAACAATTACATTTTTCCACGAGATTTATTGAATGAATAGTGGGTAGTTTTGGTTTAGGTGGGGAGGTGGTTTTTAGCCATATCACATCACTTTTGGGTGGCGAGTGGTATTTTTCACGAGCACACGATATAACCTGGTGTTGCCACGTAGCAAAGTAATGCTCGACCAAAACTGCGAATCTCGTGTGCTCTCAGGCCGTTAACTGTCGGCCAATGAATCCGAGTGATATGGTTGTGCACTGTTGGATTTGGAGGTGGGAGATCAGAGGGATATCATGCAGTGAAGTTGGAAGGATGGAGTTTGAAAGTGGTTGGTGGGGCGCAGGCATTTAATTACAAAGAATTTGTAATTAATTAATGAATAATGATGGAATTTTGATACAAGAGATCGGTTAATAAAATGTGGGAATCATGTGTTATGTGGAAGACTTTTTAACTATACTCCAAGGCTTGGTGGTCTAAAAGGGTGTCGGGAGATTATAATATGGGGGATTTGTAAAGCGGGACTTTATGAAATAACTTAAGATGAAGGGTTTTTGTGGGTTTTTAAGGGGAAAAGGGAAATTAATAAGGGGAGAAGGTATTATTTGTGATGGGAATGTGTTTCACAATAGGGAAAAGGGGTTTTGGGAGGGGGAATGATTTTTTGAAGGTTAATGTCTAGGGAAATGTGTGAAGTGAAGGGATTAAAAGGTCAAAATGAAGGGGAAGGGTTCTTTACAAGTAATGAAGGGATAATGAGGGGAAATTAGTAAATAAGTATGTGGGGGTCTAGTGAAATGAAGGGAAATTAGTAAATAAACTTTAGTGAATATCCTTTCTCTTTACAATTCCTCCTACACATGAAACATAGGATTAAGCAAGATGAATGTGCTTTTTGACTTAGCAACCTTGTTCACTTGCAAAATTTCTTCTACCTACCCTTTATTTATCCTAGCATTTTCTCTTCATTCATTGGGTGCATTTGAGCTTGTTGACCCTTTATTTACTTTCCTTTTGATAAGAAAACTATCTAATTTAACCTTGTGACTTCCAATGGCTTAGATTAAACTGTCAAGTTCATTTTTATTCTCTACCTAACTACTGATCTGACATGATTAAGCAGTTTGTTCAGATCTTTATTCTCTATCTATCAACATGAAATTTAAAGCATGAATGAATCAAGATTAGACTATTTGACCATCATGGATTGTGGTATTTTTGACAAGCTGCACACAATATTATTTTGCAAATTAAAGTAAAAAGTAGTGGCATTTTAATTTGGACACTTTCATGATCTATTTTTATCTCTTTTTTGGGGTTCATATTTTTAACTTTCTTGATCTTTTTCTTTATTTTTGTTCTTTGATTATTCTTTTAGGACATACGCTCTTTACATTATTTAAGTTTAATATAGGAAAACATTTTGCATAAAGCAAAAGTATGTACAATATTACAAGACCAGCCATAGACAATTCAAAATTATGAATCCTATTATTATAGGACCCTAACAGTTACTATTGAGATAATCATCATAGTTGCTTCAACACTGCTCCTTTATCGAAATATTCAATGAGGTTTCCACATATATGACTGATGTCTGTCCTTAACTCCATCGAGATGATGACCGTCTCATGGTTGCACCCTTAATTGAGATTACAATATTATGACTATGTCTTCATTGAGATCATATTACTACACTCTTAAGATAGAGTATCTTCCAATCATGTTTATGGCGAGATTGTTTATGCCACTGTGGTTTACTTCAACGAAATCTTCTCCTTCACCAAGACTATGCCATCAAGGAGGAGGCTTTATCATCATTTCCAAGATCGTGTGAGATACCTCAGAGAAGTCTGAGATATTGTCTTCACTAAGCTATCTGAGATTTTCCATCTTACTGTGTCATCCGAAGTCTTGAACTATAGCTCTAAAAACTTCATAGATATCCAATGTTTTTCCTATGTTTTGTGAATACCTCAGCTAGGTATATATAGGAGTTATGACTGCATTTGAGCCGACTTATCTAGCTCAACTGAAATTTCATCTTTTAATTATTTAATTTATTTTTATGCAGGACGACACGATGTTCTTTTCATCACTTTTCTTGCACGGTTCTTCTTTGAAGGATGGTTCTTGTCCTGGAGGGCTGCTAGAGACTAGGTTGACCCATTTTCATTACATAGATGCTCAAGTAGAGCTCTTCAATATAATTTGACTCTTTGACTTTCCTAGACCTATGGAATGAGCAAGAAACTCATTCATATTATTTATAAAAATAATAATTCTTTTTCTTCACAAGTACAAAGATCAAAACTACATTGAAAAATACCAAACCTAGTTGCACTTTTCTTCAACACTCCTTCTTAACCAGGGAGGTATTTACAATGGTATTTGGTCATTCTCAATTTGAATAATTTCTCATAAGAAGAATTCGATTGGTAATCCCATATGTATAGAATCATACCAATCAACATTGTCATAGCACAAGGCCTTGACTAACAACTCCATCCCTCCACGAGACCATGAGTGTTGGGAACAGGTTCCCCCAAGAGAAGTTTTGGGGCTAAAAGCCCATGTTTTTGTATAATTTTGTAATAAAGTTGTAAATTCTCCGCATTTTGTGGTCGCGGAGCACAAACGTGTCAAGAGTCATAAAGGGTTGTCTTCCCTTATTTTGTAAAGTTCTAAGTCGGCTGTAAAGATCAACCCATGGTCCGCAGACCATGGGATTTTATAAAAAGGAGCTAAGTAATTAAGCTCTAAGTAGTTAATTTAAGTTAAGTTAAGTTAAAAAGGAAAAAAATTGCAAAGTAGAGTGGATAAGTCTAACGGTTCTTGTGTCTTAGTGTGGGTAGAGGCTCCGCAGCTGAGTGCGCATAGGCCTAGGGTGGATGTCCGCAGCTCGGTGCGCGAACCCCTGCACTTGTGTGCACAGGGCTGATAGAGTCTATATTAAACTAAAAGATATCAATAAAGAGATGTATTCAACAATTACTGTGTATTTAGTTCCTATTAACTCATCTAATTATATTGCATTTTGGTTTTAATTTACAATGTTTAATTGATGCGTGAATATATGTGATTGTATCGGTTAATTGAATGCAAGTAAGGATATCAGTTTACGCGGCGCTAATTGTGATTTATTAGTAGGATAAGTAAAACACTTGAGATAACTTGGGAACCTATAAAATACATTTTCATAGCTGCGTGAAAGTACTTGGAGCATGGGTTAGGGCTGTGTGAAGGTCAATCGTACACCTTTGCAAAGGTACTGAAGGGCGGAATAAAGGATAGACTGGCAGAACGCTAAGGCTTAACGACCTGCGTGAAAGTAGGGGTAGAGGGAATAAAACGACATCATAACCATCTCAAGGTGTGGAAACTTGGTTCCAACATCCCCCCATACTGCTTCGATGAGACTTCAGTCTGTGTTCCATAGGCTGATGTCGAAAGGGCTAGTAGTGTAGGGATTTGTTTGGCTAACTAACACTGAACCTAGGTCAAGGCCCATAAAGCAAACAAATGGTTATGTTGCCAGGACTGGAATCTGCATGAGAGATGTTTGATTTCGTATCACTGAAATCCAACTAAGAAAGGGATCGAGGACTGGCTGGATAGGAATATCCATGAATTCTTGATGCAGCAGAAAAGGAACCGGCGACTGAAAAAGGAATAATGGCTAGACAGGTACCTGTATACAGAAAGCCATGAGATATTTTTTTGTTACTTTTAAGTTGAGTTATATGAGTGGATCATGAAGCTAGCAGATAATCAAGGAAGGTGGAGGCTTGATGATCTTATTACCTGGACCCCGGAGCTAGTACGGAGACTAGAAGCTTTTGAGGATAATATCACTCATGCTGTCGATCATTGGATAGATCATATCATAGGAGGATTTGTGACTAAATTCACGGTCGATACCTCAATCAGTTACAACGAGGTGGAGCGGTGCTTTTTCAAAGGTCCACGAGGTAAGTACTTGAAGTCTTTAAATACTTGGATTAAGATGTTATTGTGTGAAAAAAGGGTTATGTAGCTACCTTGATGTTCGGAGCTATGTGAAGTGGAAAGACTTATAGGAATGAAGGAAGAAAGGGCCCTAAATATAGCTCACTGATTTCACCTCTTTTGAGTAATGAAGAGGGAGTAGCACAGGCCTCACCGTAAAGTGCAGTTCAGTTAATAAAACAAGGATTTCCACGACTGCCACCTCCACCTACACCACCTCTAACTTCACCACCATCACCTGCGACTTCGACCACACCACCACCACCTCGACCACAGTTCAACATGGCGAATTCAATGAAGCTGCCTTTATTTAAGGGCTTGGGAAATGAGGGCTTGGACCAGTTTTGGTTCTTCGTAAAAGCTATATGGGAAGCTCATGGCGTCATAGATGATCACATGAAGAAGGCAACATTGGTTAGTGCTTTATAGGGTTTCGCACTAACTTGGTACATCAAGTACTCTAATGATAACCCAAATGTTGGGTTGGCAGAGATCTAGACTGTGTTGAATAAAGAGTTCAATGGGCCTAAATCCAAGGCACAGTCAATTGTTGGGTTCAAGGAAATCATGATGAAACTAGGTGAGAAACCTTGGGAATTGGATTAGAGATTGAAGTGTAAAATATGTGAAGCTAATATGAACTTAATGGATGGACAACACCGAGAGTGGTTCGTGGATTCGCTCCTCCCTCACCTAGGGGTTGCACTATCACAACAAAAGCTTACAACTCAAGAAGAGGCCTTGGATATTGCAATAAGACTGCATGAAACACTGATGCAAGATTTGAATCTGGCGGTTCAGCAAATCCATGCGTAGTTGCAAAATATTTGCCTTGAAATGCAAAGCTTGAAGCAGGATAGAACAGTTCGACCAGAGGTGCGTGAAGAGATATGGTGCTTGAAATGTAAGGGTTAGGGACATGACAAAGACCATTGCCTGATCTTTGTGAACTATATTACAGGAGGAAGACCGATGCCTTTGAGGCCGGAAGCCCAAGTAGGACCGAGCGCAGTGCTTGCATTGTGGTGCGCTATATTTTAGGTAGCAGGGAAACATACAAATGATAACTGTCATTTGTTGTAGAAGTTTGTAGAAACACCGCCACAACTGTTCTGCAACTTCCGCAGGTCGATAGGGAATGATGAGCACAGCTGCCAAAGTTATGAATTGGTGATGGACAGAACAACTACCTATAGAGTTCAGGCAGAAATGCGGCCTCCTGACCAGAGTATTGGGATGGCGCAGACAGGCTTTCAGGGGCACAGACAAGGCCGAGGTGGAGGAGGAACTGGAAGAGGTTGGGTACAACTGATCTATTACAATTGTGGAGGACCAGGACACTATGCCCATGAATGCACTAACCCAACGTGTCCGTCGTGAAAATATTGTACTCAGTATGATCATGAGACGGAGGACTATCCTACACTGATAGTGATGATACGTGACAAAGGGGTGCTACCACCGTAGCCGACTAAAATCCTATAGATGATGAGGGTTGAGCCTCATGAATAGGATCTGAATGTGAATATAGTGCTCCAAAGTTGAATTGTAATGGGTGACGATAAGGGAAAACAGCCTGAAGACAATGCATGGGTTCACAAAGCTCTGACAAAGGACGCTAAATTTGATTTGGAACGCACATGCGAAACATTCATGGAAGAAAAAAAGAGTTTCACTGAGGCCTCTACCTCAGGGAGTCAAGATAAGCCTATTTAGGAAATGGACCCTTCTATGCTTATGACGTTTCTAGAGACCTACATGAAGCTGCTATGGGATAACAAGGATGTGAAGGGGTTTCAAGAACTAATAAATAGATTCACCAGAAACGCTATGGGTGAACCACACGTGGTATGGAATATTGGTAAGCATAAGGCATGAGATGGGACTCACTACAAGGTGTGAGATGAGACTCATCGTGCAGATAAGAGAATATGAAATGGATCCGGTTATTCTAGATTTGGGGTCAGACGGGAATGTTTTGTCGAAGCAGACTTGGGAGCGGATGGGGAGACCCGTGCTGTAGTGGTCTACGATTTAGTTAAGTATCAAAAAGTAATAGAAAATCATCCCCATGGGACAACTACAAGGAGTAACTGTAACTATTGAAAGCACAAGCGCATTGGCTGACTTTGAAGTGATCGGAATTGTGGATGGCAGCAACACCTACCCTGCACTTCCTTGGCATTGATTGGGCTATTGACATGAATGGGGTAATCAACCTAAAGAAGTGAAAGATGATATTTGAAAAGAAATTTCTTCGTGTAATAGTACCCCTAGATCCTGCTGAAGGGTCGAGCTATACTGAACCAGTCCGTGATTATGAAAGCGGTGACAATTTGGACTCCATATATAAAATAACAGTGCGAGACCAAGATTGGGTGAATCTGACAGTCGATGGCCAAATTACATGGTATCGTGAGAGTTCCTGCACCTCAAACTCATATGAAGAATTAGAGTGCCAGCAGAATTAGCGGCATGAAATAACTACACAGAGACGTAACATGATGACCTAATCGCTGTGTTGTGTGTCATCAGAGGTATGAAATATGCCCACTTATGACGTCTTACATGATGTGGATGTTAGGACCCTATATTACTAGTGTAACCCCTTATTGTTATTAGTACAATCCCCTTATTATATTGATGTACCCATGTAGTTCCCATATTGTTACTATTGTGCCCCATAGAAGCCCACTATTGTTATTATTGTGCTCTTACATTATTATTGTTATGTCGGCCCTGATTATATTATGAACCCTTAGACTCCTATATATAGAAAGGAGGTCCTTTCATTTGTATCATCTAACAATTATTGATTTGTGTAATGCAAAGGAGGTTTCCCCCTCAAAGAGGCTGAATTCTAAGGCGTTCAAATATCTTTTCTGTCCTTTTGTGAGCTGGTTTCATAACATTTGGTATCAGAGCTTTCGATTCTAGCGTTTTGCTACTCCAAATAGGTCATCATGGTACTTTTACTATAATTTTTTTCTGCGACGTTTCAGAAGAGAAACAAAACCCATTTGAGATGAGATTGCACGGAACTTTGAGTCTAAATTTCAGAGCTTTTTGCACTATATTTGCGGAGATATGATCTAAGGAAGTTGGTCTTTTTGCAGACTCCTGAATTACATTCCAAACAGGTGACCTGGGGAAAATCGTCATAACTTTCACTCTGAGCATCGGATTGAAATTTCATAAGGTGCAGAAAGAGGACAGACTGTAGTTTCTTGTATATATTTTTTAGAGCCAAATGTCGAAACAGTGACACGTGGTATATCGTACAATTTCGCTCTACTGAACTAGTCTATAATCAGGTCACTGTGGAAGATTTGGCATAACTCTTACTTGGAGAATCCAATTTGGATCAGACTGGTGGCATTGGAAAGAGGACGCAGAGGGCTACTGCAGGACGCAATTTCAGAACTTAAAGATCTGAAATTACAGAGTACAGTCATTTCAAGATCAAGCTCCTAAAATCAAGAAAAAGCAAGATGAGAAAGTTTGATGGCAAGGATCCGCTAAATTGGATACCTCAGATGGAGCAATATTTTGATCTACATGGTGTACCACTATTATAAAAGTTATTATTGCATCTTCATATTTAGAACCAGATCAATTTATATGGTATAAAGGGCTTTTTTCTCATAAAAAACTTGTTACGTGGTCAATTTTCACAGAGGAAATCATAACACATTATAAGGATACAACGAGCAACACCTTCTTTAGAGCAACACCACAACAATTGGAAAGAGTAAAAGGGCTTTGTTACATAGTGGAAAGTAAAATTATGGAAACAAGGAAGTCTACCCCTCGCAACTATAAAGATGGAAGTGTTGTTTCTTCTAGCCTTCCACAACCTACAAGGTTTACACCACAAAAATTGGAAGAAAAAAGAGAAAAAGGGATTTGTTACAATTGTGATAGCAAATGCACTAAAGGTCATAAGTGTGCTGAGAAGAAATTATTTTACATATAGTATGAAGAGGAGGAAGAAGAGGATCAAGAAACATCAAAAGAAGAGGATATACGCCAGGACACAACCCCAGAGAGAGAAGAAATGAATCAAACCATATCTTGTAAAGCATTGCCAATAATTACCACTCTTCAAACTCTCAAGATAGAAGGACATATCAAGAAGAAAAAGGTGCAAGAAGTGAAAGATCACATTGAGAAAGAAGAAATGAATCCAACAATATCTTGTAATTCATTGGTCGGAATTACCACTCCTAAAACTATCAAGATAGAAGGGCATATCAAGAAGAAAAATGTTCAAGAAGTGAAAGATCACATCGAGCATCAAGAAATGAATCTGACCATATCTTGTAAAGGATTGAAAGAAATTACAACTCCTCAAACTCTAAAGATAGAGGGACATATCAAGAAGAAAAAGGTTCAAGCAGTGAAAGATCACATCGAGCATCAACAACAAGTTCTCTAACTTTTAAGGGATAGCGCCACTTTGGCGCAAAATCGAATGAAACAACAGGTAGATCAACATCGTAGTGAAAAATGTTTTAATGTAGGTGATTGGTTATTTTTACTGCTACATCCCAAGCAAGCTATTTATGAGAAGGAAATGTTGGAAATACTATATGCACTTAAGAAATGGCAACCTTACTGAATTGGAAGACACTTCAAGGTAAAAATGAATCATGGTAGCCTTAAATACATTTTAGAACAACTATTATCTTTAGAAGGAAAAAAAAATGGGTCACAAATATGTTGGGTTATGACTTTGACATCATCTATAGAAAAGGGGAGCAAAATTTTGTTGCAGATGCACTCTTAAGAAAGGATGAGGATGTGGAAGAATTATTTTGTGCTATTTCTATTATCCATCTAGATTGGATAAACGAAGCAAGGGATGAATGGAAGAAGGATGAAGAAGTGTGGCCACTCATTCAAAATTTGCAGAAGATCCCTATTCAAACAATATTGCCAAAACTTGGAGAGGAAGGAAAAATCATATTGGAACCTGGAGCAGTCATAGAAAGAAGAACCCAACAGCTACAAAATCGATCAATTTCAGAGTATCTCATTAAGTGGAATAACTTACCCGTTGAAGATTCCACATGGGAGGACAATAATTTCATACAAAAGCATCAAGAACTACTTAATCGTTGAGGACAACACTTTTTGAAGGAGAGGGGCATGTTAGGCCCCTATACTACTAGTGTAACCCCTTATTGTTATTAGTACAACCCCCTTATTATATTGATGTACCCATGTAATGGCGATATTGTTACTATTGTGCCCCATAGAAGCCCACTATTGTTATTTTTGTGCCCTTACATTATTATTGTTATGTCAGCTCTAATTATATTATGACCCCTTAGACTCCTATATATAGAAAGGAGGTCTTTTCATTTGTATCATCCAAGAATTTTTCATTTGTGTAATGTAAAGGAGGTTTCCCCCTCGAAGAGGCTGAATTCTAAGGTGTTCAACTATATTTTCTATCTTTTTGTGAGCTGGTTTCATAACAGTGGATGTGTTTTTGGATGCATTTGAGAGGGAAGTACTAGAGAAGGAGCTCTTCCAGGCTTTGGACTGGGCACTATGCGCTATGCCCGTGAGATGGTGGGGTATGCACAATGGTAGTTTTGATGAATAGAATGAGTCTAGGAGGATGATGAGAAAATGTTTTGCGAAGCCCAAGGTACGAGTGAGAGACAAGTATGACGGGAAGGACAATCCGTGCGCACACTTGGACAAATGGGCTAAGGCCTATGGAGTGAAGACCCAACCTCAATGGGTGCACTTGTTTTGTAACACCTTGGATGTCATCCCGATAAATTGGTACTTGGAGACAGAGCTCCGCCATGACATAGGTGAATGGGATATTCTACACGAAGGGTTCATAATGACGTTCAGCTTCGAAGACGGGTTTGATTGTATTGACGAAGCACTAAAAGAAGTTAAAGCATCAATATTTAGGATATGGCAGGATCCTTTGGATCTAATTCAACCTGATTAGACTACTCTGCTAAGCCACGTGATGGAATTTTATAACGTGACAGTCGAAGAAGAAGATGAGGACCCTCGAAAGATTGATATCCCTGAAACCGAGTGTCACCATGAGGTCAAGGGACTGCAGATTGAGAATACTGATATAACCACATCACTAAAAATGAAACAGGTAATTATTGGTATGGAGGCAGAGCCCAAATTCGCAAACATTGGATATTACTGGGATGACGCGATAGTAGATAAGGTCGCCAAATTTCTCCACGAATACCAAGATTTGTTCCCTACCAAGTTTACGGGGTTAAGGGGGATAATAGGAGACCCATGAATTATGAAGATCACATTAAAACCTGACACAAAGCCGGTTAAGCAAAGACCTTACCGTCTCAATCTACGGTATAAGGAGAAGGTTTTCTTAGAGTTAGATAAGATGCTCACGGAAGGCATCATTGAGCCCGTAGAAGAATCTGATTGGGTGAGCCCGATGGTGGTATAGGAAAAGAAGTAGAAGGTGAAATCCAAGCTTGTGAAGAAGCTGTGCGGTTATGCCATCTCAAGTATCTGTGATCCTTCAGTCAGGGTGGCCATGCAGATCATGGTAGGAAAAGCTATGCAGAAGTGTCATGTAGATGAAGTGCCAACACTCATTGTTTCTATAGTATCCTAGTGCGCCGAAGGAGTCCAGTTTAATTTTGCGCACTATCTCTGCGGTCACTTCCTTGCAAACTGCCATGAGGCACAAGAGCTCAGCAAGACCTTCCACTATGTGTTTCTCTTACTGTCTAATTTGTTGGTAGCCTAGGAGCTACCAGAAAATAGTCAATTCCCCTCAATTGCATCGGACCTGCTAGAAGCAACGAAGTACATTTTGATATGGATGACCAAGGATTCTCAGTGAATCAAGGATAGCAAGATCTTCTGGATCTTGGTGGGAATGAATATATGTATGGCTATCAATCGCAAACTCTGATTGTCGCCTACTGTGTTTGCAAAACTGCTGGAGTACGTGGATTTCAACGCAGAATTTTAGTGCATCATGATTAGGGCACGGAAGGACCCTAAGTAGAAGTGGCATGACTTGCCTTACTTGGAAACGGACGATGTGAATGATGTAGTTCTTGATCATTGGCCAACAGAGTGGCACACTCCCTCAAACTCGAGAGTGGGGTCAAGTAAGTCCATTGCGCAGTGCAAAAAGGAGGAGGCCAAGCTCAAGATGGCACAGCTAGCTAAGAAGCGGAAGAACGAGGCCGCTGATAAGGCCTGGGCATAGTGCTATGCCACCCAACAGGTGAAAAAGTAGGTAGGAGGAACATAGCATGGCTCTACCAAAGGTGTGAGGTCACCTTCACTCGAAATAGAGGAAGAAACAGATGAGGAAAAAAAGCATCATGAAGTGGACCTGTAAACGGCGTCGTACTACATCAAACGTCCAAGAGAACAAGAAAAGATAGGGCCATGGAAGAAATCCAAGGCCAGTAAGAAGGCGCTAGACCCAATCACCCTAACAGAGGGAGATTTGAATGACATTTGAGACACGGTGCAGGATGTCACCGCAGAGGTACTGCAGCAGTTCGAGTAGCGGCAACAACAATGATTGGTGGCCATACAGATGGGTTTGCATGAGCTACAAATCCACACATCATAGGCTGGCATGGTGTCCACTAGCCTCTCTATTGGTACTTTAGAAGCTACCGAGATGCTGCATGCGAAGGATTCTCAACAAATAGTGTTGCCTGATGGAGGCCTGACCACAGAAAATGAAGCTGACAAGCCTGTTGTTAGCCCCCTCAATGGAGTGGGGTTGAACTTTGTAGCGCTTCTTGGCGAGGTGTTCCACCTACTGCAAGATGGGGTGATTGTAGAGCTGAGGGCCCATGAACAACGTGCTGTGCAGGTGATTAGTGAGCAATAGAACAATAATGTGTAGCTGCCCCTACAACGAGACTCTTCCATCACCACCGTGACTAAGGTAACTGACCAAAACAATCGCATAGTTCAGTTCATGGGAGAAAGCATTCTGAATGGTCCTATAGTTTGCCATTCCCAAGGGAGAACCAATCGAGGTGCTCATTCGTGAGCTTTCCACAGGGGTGCACGACGCTCACACATAGTTGGCTAAGGTTCAACTAGAGTTGAACCTACAGATTGTAGATTTACAGTTGAAGGCCCAACCTTCAACTCCACCGGAAGTAAAGAAGCAGCACACAACGGCTGTCACAGAGGTGATAATGGCAGTAGATAGGGCAGTAGCAGACTACACACGGTTATTTGAACAGTCGTTCGAGATCCTAACGAGTCTGTACGAGGATCCTAACGTATAGTGGTTGGAGATAGTGGCATGAGAACTGCAGCAACGCTATGATGAAGTAAAAGGTACAGCACGCACCATCACCCTCACATAGAGTATGGCGACGCTGCAGGAGGCCGAAACATTGAAGGAATAGGTAGATGTAGTGTAGCATAAAGAGGTAGTGCTGAAGGCGTGCATGAAGTCCTGGTTGGATGAAGCTTATTTGGTCACGAAATCCATTGGAGGCAAGCTTTCTAACCTACAAGTGACTCAGCAAAAGCTTCAAGATGATAGTTCAGGACCAACAACAGAGCAGTTGGTTGAAGAAGTAAAGCAGGCGGTCGCGCAGTCCACCGCCAAAGTGGCAGTCATACAGGTCGAGCTAAGAGGTCTTCGCACCAAGATCTCCATGCCTATAGAGTGACACGAGGGAAAGTCATCATTTTTTTGTTAGGGGACTATTGGGAACAAGTTCCCCCAAGAACAGTTTTGGGGCTAAAAGCACATGCTTTGGGATACTTTTTTAATAAAGTTGCAAAGTCTCTGCATTTTGTGGTCATGGAGCACGAAGTGTCAAGAGTCATAAAGGGTTGTCCGCCTTTATTTTGTAAATTATCATGTCAGCTGTAAAGATCCACCCATGGTCTGCGGACCATGGCATTGTATAAAAAGGAGCTAAGTAAGTAAGATCTAAGTAGTTAAGTTAAGTAAGTTAAAAAAGAAAAAAGTAGCGAAGTAGAGTGGAGAAGTATGTTCTCAGGACTTAGCATAGGTGGAGGCTCTACAGCTGAGTGTGCAGAGGCCTAGGGTGGAAGTCTACAAATGAGTGCGTGGACCCCTACAGGTGTGTGCGTAGGGCGGATAAACTCTGTATCAAACTGAAAGATATCAATAAAGAGAAGTATTCTGGAATTACTATGTATTTAGTTCATGTTAATGCATCTGATTATATTATGCTCTGGGTTTAATTTACAATGTTTATTTGATGCGCAAATATATCTGATTGTATCGGTTAATTGAACGCAAGTAAGGATATTAGTTTACGCGGCACTAAATGTGATTGATTAGAAAGATAATTAAAACACTTGAGATAACTTGGGAACCTATACAATACATTTTCCTAGCTACGCGAAAGTACCTAGACCACGGGTTAGGGCTGTGTGAAGGTCATCGTACACCTTCACAGATGTACTTAAGGGTGGAATAAAGAGTAGACTGATAGAACCCTAAGGCTCAGCAAGCTGTGCGAAAGTAGGGGCAAAGGAAATAAACCGACATCACGACCATCTCAGGGTACGGAAACTTGATTCCAACATTGCCCCATACTGCTTCAGGTGAGACATCAATCTGTGCTCCATGAGATGATGTCGAAAGGGCCAGTAGTGTAGGGATTTGTTTGGCTAACTAACGTTGAACCTAGGTCAAGGCCCACAAAGCCAATAATGAGCTACAATGCTGGTGAGGCCAATGATCTATAAACACCTTCATCATTTTCTCTCAAGGTATATACCCACTCGAGTGTTCACTGAGTATGACCTTCTAGGGCTATTCTTATCTTCAGTTCCTAACCCTCAAAGAATATCGGTCCTCTTGCCTACTATTATATTGGATTCCCTACAAATCCTCAAAGAGTATTGGATGCTAGATGATTACCCAACCCTCCATTATTTCTTCCCAAGTGAAGACAAGAATGATGTGTCTATCATGTGTCTAGATTTCCATTCATGACCTTCATATAGACTTACGGTTGTTAGTCATGGTCTAGTGCATGACACATGAAATAGAAAAACACAATTGTCACTCCTTAGTAATGAGGGGTAATCTAATTCAAACTCCCTCTTGATTAGGGATTCGCCAGAGCTACCTCTTAGCTAGGGACTCTTCTTATATCTCAGCAACTTATTTTTCATGGGTTCTTTGGTTGCTTGATCAACTTCTCTTCTTGATGTCATGAAATTTAGTTGAGCTTCCTTTTTACAGGGCATTATCCATCCATCACTTCCCTTCTTGGTTTTTTATGTCATTCCTTTCTTCATGGAAAGTGGCCTCCTTGATACATAAATGGAACCTTCGTCATATGGCTACTTCTTCCTCATCATGTCTCTTTCATAAATTTCCATCCACCACATGAATGCTAGTTGCACTTGTACTTACAACTTTTGTGCCACTAGCCCTACATGAATTCATCCAAATATTATTTAAGAAATCAAAACATTAAATCAAATTGTACCTTTCAAGATGACTCTTCATCATGACATTTTCCTGTAGGTATAAACATCTTGCATACATGTTGACACATCTCCCAAAGATATCCATTGTCAAGGGTCTACATATTTTCCATCAAAGTCTTCATATCTTTCTGAGAGTTTTTCTAGTCAAGTCCTCTTGATCTTTTGGATGTTGATTTCCTTCATCAGGGTTTCATACCTTATGATCTCTTCCTTCATTACACATTCCATTCCCAGGTGCCTTTTAATCAAAGTTTCTTAGTTGTGATCAGCCACCTCATACCTCATATGAGGACATCTTATGTTGATTCGATATAGTGTGTATTATGCTTTCTTGCATCCTTTCAGACGAGGAGATCCTTTTTCTCTCGATCATGTTTCTCAAGATAGAAGTAATGATCCATGTTACTTGCAATCATATGACATGACATTGTAATTTTAAACACAAGCATATATACCTTACATTACCTTTAGGTCATTGAGGCTTCTTCTAGCAACTTCCTTGATTGAATAGATCTTCAATCCATTGATATGCTTCTTGTCATCACATCATCAACTCATGGATTCCATAAGTTGGAGTTCCTATTGAAACACTTTCTTCCTCTCTAGATTAGTGAACCCTACAATGAGGATTCCATTAGAGAATTTTGACAATCTTCTATATCCCCAACTGGCAGATGTTTTCTTTTTTACTTGATGTATGATGATCATTGCCCTAGATGATTCTTTCCTTCAATGTCCATTGAGGTTTCCAAGAGCTATATCCTTCATGTTTTGTATGTCATATAATTTTTCCTTCATGATCTCCATGGTGATGCCAGAAGCTCTTGTTTCTGATGCTTCCATGATGCTATGATGCATCTTATTATCATTTTCATATCTTATAACATAAGATATAGGAGCTTATGATAGGATCCTTTTGTTAGGGATACTATCTTACTCATAGGAGAGATTTGATTCTCCCTCTTTCCTTGGCCCTTTTCTTTAACTTCCTCCATCTTTCAGTGATATGAACTTCCAAACTATTTCTATAGCATTGAATCTTAACTATACTTATTCTTTTTTTTGCTTAAGGACCAACCTTGCCTATATTTTTTGCACATGGTTGAATTCTTTCATCCTTGAATACTATAGACTACAACTTGTCTTTCTCTATCTAGCATACATACCAAAAAATTCCGAGTGAGGTAACCTTCTTTGTTTATTGATATTTGTTACGTTGCTCGTCAATGATGACTTCCTTCTTCTCATATTTCCTAGATCTTCATGAAGTTATTCCTTCATTCTTTGATACCTTTACTATTGTGTAGGTCCAAGTGATGTGACCTTCTTTACTTTAATTTTTGAGAGAATATCTAGTATTTCATATATCTCTCTTTATGTCTCCTCTTTTTCTATTTAGGTATGAGAGGAATTTTGTGTGATATCATATGAATCCTATGGATATCTTGATGCATTCAAACAATGCTTGACCTTCATAGACCTTTTCATAGATATAAATGATTTCTCTTTTCTATGAGGATTATGACAATCCTCCTTATTCTATGCAAGGACTTTCGATTATTTAACCAATTTATAAATTCCCTTGTATGAAATTATTTAACCAAAATTGAAAGATACTTACTTGGTGTGTGAAGAGGAGATCTTCACCTTGATGCTTTATTTATTTATTTATTTTGCTTGATCTTCTCATCATTAGTATCATTTCATCATGACTTCCTTGGAGGCCTTCTAGCACCATGACATTAGTGGTCTTGACATCACCAAGACTACTTCACGACCTTCCCAATTCATTTTTAAGGTAGTTTTCGCTTCAAAATATTGTTGACATGTTAGTGACACTATGTTCTGATTTGAGCACCATGCTATTGAGATCATAATCATAGACAAAATTAAAGACTATGACAAGTATATTTATATGGAATTGCACAGTGAGGTATATGTTCATTGTGTAGAGAACCAATGTATTGTGAGCCCAAACTTGTCAATGAATAACATAACTAAACTCTGGGTGGAACTGTATAGATAAAATGTCTCATCATCGAAACTGCCTCGATGTAATAACTATACTGAGACAGTGATGTAAGCATGGATTGTGAGAGGTATTCCTTGGATTACTTCTACAATATATATATATATATATACCTGAGACTATCTTTTATGGCATGGAGAAATTTCAGTGGTCAAGAAATGAGGATCACTTATATACTCCATCAAACTGAGCATGAGTTGAGTACATGACTGTACTTATTGAAGTTGATACTTCATGACTATTGTACACCTTCTTGTTGTATATTTTCTCCTCTAAGCCTTTCAACCTACTTTGATGTCCTTGTATGTCTCTTTTGTTGCCCTTCATTTGACTTTAGCACCATAGCTCCCATACCATGTTGAAGAATCTAGGGAAATTAGCATTAGATAAATTCTTCTATACTTGATAAAAGTTTGTGAAATTATTTTACTATTTATCTTATATTGATCTTCTTCTTATTATGAGTGTGTGTGTTTACTTCATCAAACTGTTACCAAAACAAGGAGACAAGAACACAAGATGTTGGCATTATGCCAGGGACAAAACCTCTCCCTCTCGGAGAGAAAAAACCCCACATAATTCTTTTTATATAGATTATAATTGATGAACACAAATACCATTATACTTGACCCTCCATGCCACTCCAATACCAAGACACCGATCCTCTTCCTTTGTTACTACTGAGGTCATCATCATAGTTGCTTCAGGACTTCTCCTTTATTGAAATATTCAACGAGGATTCCACATATATGACTGATGTCTGTCCTTAACTTCACCGAGATCATGACTATCTCATGGTTGCACCATTAACTAAGATTATAGTGTTATGACTGTGTCTTCATTGATATCATATTATTGCAATATTGAGATACAGTATCTTCCCATCATGTTTATGCTGAGATTGTTTATGCCAATGTGGTTTACTTCAACAAAGTTTTCTCCTTCACAGAGACTGTGCCATCAAGAAGGAGGCTCTATCATCATTTAAGACATCCTGCGAGATATCTCAAACACTGAGCTATCCAAGATTTTATGTCTTACTATGTCATTTGAAGTCCTGAACTATACCTCCAAAAACTTCAGAGATATTCAATATTTTCCCGTGATTTTGTGGATACCTCAATTGGGTATATATAGGAGTTATGACTCCATTTGAGCCAATTTATCCAGGTGGACCGACATGCCATCTTTTAATTATTTAATTTATTTTTATGCAGTCCAACATGATGTTCTTTTCATCACTTTTCTTGCAGACTTCTTCTTTCAAGGATGGTGCTTGTTTTGGAGGGCTCCTAGACACTAAGTTGACCCATTTTCATTACATAGATGCTCAAGTAGACCTCTTCAATATAATTTTGACTCTTTGACATTCCTGGACCTAAGGAATGAGAAAGAAATTTATTCATATTATTTATAAAAATAATAATTCTTTTTCTTGACAAATACAAAGATCAAAATTACATTGACAAATACCAAACCTAGTTACACTTTTTTTCAACTGTGGATAGGAGTTAATGAGAAGTTATTAAAATGAACAACGATGAATATGGAATGGAAAGAAAATAGAATGAGATTGAAATGGAAATGGAAACTAGTAATGATGAGATAATTATGCTAATGTATGGAATGGAATAGTTTTGCTACAAGGTGAAAATAAGTGCTTTGGTGACCTTGCAATTACTGTTTTTTTTTTAATTTCTTTATATCCTTGTACTTTATACTAATTTTACTTATGCTTCTCTAGCGCATTTTTATCCTATGGTAGGCTTTTCAATTACCTTTTAATTTGTTAACAAATTAATTAGAAACTATGCATGCAATTATCAATCCCATGTTCATTTGGAACTTGTGAATTATTAATATAATGTATTAAGTGCTAAAGAAATTGTACTATTAATTAATTAATTAATTATGGAGTCTTGGTGCTATTTTTTTTCAAGTGTATCCTAGTGTGCACTACATATATTAGCTAGCTCAATGGAAAAGCACTTGCTTTACAAGCAGAAGGTTGGTGGTGCGATCCCATCGTGCCCTGATATTCATATGGAATGGTGACAATCAATTTTTGGTGATGGAGACTCTCTTGACCATTACCAATGACATGATGGTGGAAATATGAAATGGTGAAGGTCAACAATTGGTACTTTGTATATGCATTAATAGTGATGGCCATGAAAGGTCCATCACCATAAATTGTCACTTTTCATATGAAAAGGTGATGGTCACTATTCATCATTATAATTATTATTCGTGACAAACCTTGAATGTCACCACAAAACTTTGGTGACATTCAATTTTTGGTGACCGAGACTCTTTTGATGGTCACCAATGAGCTTATGGTGACATTTTCTGACCCTCACCAAAATATGAAATGGTGATGGTCAACGAATGCTGCCATATATATGCATCAATAGTGACGACCATGAAAGACCAATCACAATAAATCATTGTTCATATCAAATCATCACAGTCACTATCCATCATTATAATCATTATTCTTGACGAACTTTGAATCTCACCACAACATCTATACTTTTGGCGATGACACCTTTGGTGATGTTCAATTTTTTGGTGACAAAGACTAAGGTCTGTCACTATTGCTCATATGAAGTGGTGATAGTCACTATCCATCATTATAAATAATTATTGGTGATGGATCTTGAATGTCACCACAAAACCTATATATTTAGTGATGCCACATTTGGTGATGTTCAGTTTTTGGTGACAGAGGTTCTTTTAACCGTCATGGATGAGCTTATGGTGACATTTTTTGACCCTCACCACATTATGTCCTTTTTTCTTGTAATGATACTTTTCTAGTCAATAATGCCTTTCAATCAACTATATTATTAATATTATATTTCTAATATTTTAGCAATCAATTGACATATATGATATTATTATAAATATTTTAAGTATAAATACTACTTATCTTTGTATTTCCAAATAAATTTTTGTTTAGGCTCTTATCCAGAAGTGCGATGGAAGTAGATACCTTCGTATTCAGTCAACCATTAACATTTGAAGATTTTATTAATTGATCAAATATGTTTGCATTAAAGGGTTTTATTGTTAATATTTTAGTAAGCAGTTGACATATACAAAATTATTGGTAATATTTTAATTGTAAATAATGCTTATCTTAGGCTTTTGTGTTGAAGTTATCTTACTTTCACTTTGCACTAAATGTTTTTATTGCTAATATTATTGGTAATATTTTAGTTATAAATAATGTATATTAGTAGTAAATTAAGTAAGAGTTGTTTAGAGTACACACAAATTTGTGTACAAAACCACATTTCCTTGAGCAAAAGATTTGTTTATAGGATGTTCATAAGCATGGAAAATGTTCATTGTGTGGAAGAAGCTTTCAAGTTTTTATTGTGTAGATAATAACATTGTTTATGCTTATATTATTGATAATATTTTAATTGTAAATAATATATATTTCCATCCTTTAAGTGATTCTATACAGAATCACATTTCATTGTAAAGAATCTTTTGATTCTATACAGAATCACATTTCATTGTAAAGAATCTTTCTTTCTGCGATGTGTGGAAATGTGGAGAGGGTTCATTATGCATAAGAATCTTTTAGGCTTTCATTGTATGGAACTTTGCAATCACATTGAAAGCTTCCATTACTAATATTTTATTATCAAAACATATTCCATATTTTCTATTCGCGATAATATTTTCTCTACATATATTATTGATAATATTTTAGTTATAAATAATGCATACTATTGATATTTAATTGATTCATTGTATGGAGGAAGTTTTGAATCTATCATCATGTGGTATCTGCAATTCACATTGAAGGCTTTCATTGCTAATTTTTTAGTAGTAAGCAATGCACGTCTTTTCTTCACAATAACACTAAAGCAAGCACTATACTATTATGATATTGTTGCTAATATTTTTGTCATAAATAATGCATATCTCCCTTTCTCTATAATTAATTAAGTAGGGCCTGCATTGTTCCCACATTTCTATCTCAGCCCTGGCTTGCTCTTCACTGCTTGCATCACATAACAACATCTTTAGGGCTTCCTCCTCACACAACCACACATGCTCTGGGCTAGACTCCACCAGAGAGAGTAGTTATTTTAGTAAGTAGTTGATGTATACAAAATTATTGGTAATATTTTAATTGTAAATAATGCTTATCTTCATATTTTTAAATATTTTGAATATCTATTTGTTTACGCTCTTGTGTGGAAGTTTTCTTTGTGTGGATCTCCACACTTTTCATTACACATTTTTATTGCTAACATTATTAGTATTATTTTAGTTATAAACAATACATATTAGTTGTGAATTGAGTATTAAAAGTTTTGCGGAGTGTACACAAAGTTGTCTATAAAACTGCATTTAATTGAGAAAATTTTTTATTTATAGGATGTGCAAAAGTGCATATTGTCAATATATCCTTATGACTTTTTTCCTACTGATTTGAAATCGCCACTAGGTGACCTTAGGAAATCAATGAAGCTATTACGGAATCATGTGCTAGGATATGCCAATGTTATTGTAAGAAGCAGATCGATAAGGTTGCAAAATACACAGACATTGGAAAACAGTAAGAGATCACAGTAAGAAAAACAGAAACACAACAAAAATTTAATAAGGAGTTCACCCAATCCTCCTAGGCTACGCCTCCTTGTCCAGCTTTCCGTGGTGGTCTTTTTATTGTGTTTTTGGAAGAAGATTTTTTACAATGAGGAGCTCAATTTGAGTCTCCTGTAATAGACGATGCTCAATAGGGTGGTACTTGGATTCCCCAAGCCACTAGAGTACATAGACTCCCCCTTACCGAGTCTCAACCTCAACTGGTCTTAATGGGATGAGTCCAATCTAGTTCTCAGTTCTTGACTGATATCCTCACAGGGATTGGTTGAACCTCTCAAGCCTTCTCGGTTCTATCTCCTCAATGATGCCTTAGCTTTGCAGGTCAGCTCGACTTCTCTGTTCTCTGCTTCTTGCTTCACTCTCTATTATGTCTCCCCTCTGCTCTTTATCTGTTCGTGGCCTAAATCTAATTTTTCCTGTGACTGTTCGCTTCCTCTTTCGGCTCTTCGGATCGCTTGCCTCTGTCCACTGGAATTCCCTACTTCTGTGTCATTGCCACTTTGTAATGTTTCATAGAGAGGTGTCCACTTGTCCCCTCATGAACTGAGCGCCAGCTCTTCCTCAAACGGTCATTATTTCAGTTATTATGTGAAATGATTCATCCGCCAGCTCAGCGGTCATGTCGGAGCCCAAATTTCATATTCCTCAGCCTATTCTTCCACCGAATCTGATCCTCCATTGGGTGGATTCTCCTCCATTGATTTGGGGCTTCCAGATCCTACGGTCATCGCTTTTATCTCCCGGGTGAGCTGCTCAACTGTTACCCTGTGATGAGAGCGGTTTTCTCTCTCATCCACCGGACATGCATCATTTAGTGTATGGCATTGTACGGTCCCCTGCCAAACTCACTTAACACTTAAAGTTCTTGCAATATCCTGCCAGTTTTGGGCGTGGGACTCGCCTTCTAATGGTTTGGGTATTTCTGCATAGTTTTCCCTGTTTTTCACATGACCAGGTGCCGACGCTTTTCCTTCTCTGAGGTTTTCATCCTGCGATATGCGATTAGCACTTTTCACATATTAGAAATGGCCTCTTTTTTCTGATCTGGACTCCCCAATTGCTAATTTGTGCCATTGCGTAGTTTCCATGGGCCAACGGTCAGTGTGCTTTGACCAAGGGTCCTTGTTGCTCTGTGCTAGCTACAACTGCCACTCTCTATAGGTCCTTCCTCATAACTCATTGTTCACAAGATTTTGGAGTTTGATATAATTTGAAACAGTCATAGAACTCTAATAATTTTCAAGGATCCAATATGGATCACGGCCTTCCCACTGAAAAAGCTTTTGGACCAACAAAAGTTGGTTTTCAAGCATCGACTAAGTGAGGGTACAACTTTCTCACCTATCCAATCTCTATCCATTTTTCACTACTTGGCTTTGAACCCCTAAGCCCAATCCTGAGGTACTCAACATCTCCCCTACATGCCATTCTCACCTTCCTGTCTAAAACTATGTCTTCCTGCAATTCATTAAGATATTCAGGTAGCAGGTCAGCAATAGAAGGCAATTGACTCTGTTCTTCAGGATATTCAATTAACGAAGGTTGAAATAGTCTCAAGCTGTCTGCAGTGATGACTGAGTAGATGTGCATATAAGCTGGAAAATCAAGGCGAAAAGCATTCTCACCAATTTTCTCAAGGATCCTGAAAGGTCCATACCTTATTGGTTTGAGACTTTTACCTTCACCTTGCATCCTGTCCTTGCTGATATACAGCCAGACTTGATCACCAACTTAGAAACTATGCTCCATCCGATGCTTGTCATGCCTTGCCTCGTATTTGGCCTGGATCTTTTCCAGTTGTTCCTATACTTCCTAATGGATCTCTTGGATTTTTTCAATGAACCTAGTTGCCTTGTCCACATCGTTGTGTCCCTCAACTGTTGTGTCCTTACCAAAGACAAAATCCAAGGGAGACGTCGGTATGAAATCAAAACAGGTCTCAAAATGATATCTCTGCGAGGAAGAATTTTTGGCTCAATTGTAAGCACGCTACACATAACAAAAATGTTCATCCCAAAGCTTAGGATGCTTACTACAATATCCCTTGAGTAATTGGATCACTTTCATGTTGACTACTTATGTCTGGCCATCGGTTTGGGGATGGAAAGCTATGCTTTTTTTTAGTTTGGTGTCAATCAGTTCCCACAGACTTGACCAAAACCTTCCCACAAATCAGGGGTCTTGATCAGATATAATGGAAGTGGGTAAGCCGAAATGAACCCATACATGTTGAAACAACAGTTTTGCAGTTTGTTCAGCTGTAATCTATTTATTACAAGATATCAAAATACACATTTTGTTGAACCTATCCACAACAATATACAGATAATCATGACCTTTCCTAGATTTAGGCAGTCCTCCAACAAAATCCATGGAAACACTTTCCCAAGGATGAGAAGAAATTGGTAATGGAGTGTACAAGCTTAGTTTTCTATTGTTGGGCTTGCTTTTAGCACACATAGTACACCCTCAAACGGTCTTTGAAGATCTAATAATGCTAGTACTGGTGTTGTAATAATCTTTTCTTTCAAGGTGTCAAAGGGTTTATGTTGTTTGCCTCCTCACTAAAACACCTTGTTCAATCTTGTTAAAGCATGTAAGGGAGCTGCAATTAAGGAAAAGTTAGAAATGAACTTTCTCCAATATTGTGCTACTCGTAAGAAGCTCCTAGCTTCTGTAGCAGATTTGGGTTTAGGCCAATTTACAATGAATGCCACCTTAGAGGGATCTATCTTCAATTCACCACCCCCTACTATATGTCCCAAATAATTCAAGGATGTTTCGCCAAATTCACATTTTGAGAGTTTAACATAAAGTTTTTCTCTTTTCAAAACTTCTAGTGTCTGCTTAACATGCTTTAAATGTTATTCCCATGTTTTTATAAATATCATAATGTCATCCAGATATACAATAACAAAATCATCAAGAAAAGGTTTGACTACATCATTCATTATTCTCATGAAAGTAGCAGGAGCATTAGTTAATCCAAAAGGCATATTTAGGCACTCATACAATCCCTGCTTTGTCTTGAAAGCAATCTTCCATGCATCTTGTTCTGCAACTCTGACCTTATGATATCCACTATGCAAGTCTAACTTGGAAAAATAAACAACTTCTTTCAATTGATCTAATAGATCATCTATGCGAGGAAGGGGATAATGATTTTTGATTGTTATCTTATTCAGTGCTCGGTAATCAATGCACATTCTCCACGAGCCATCTTTATTTCTCACCAAAACGATTGGAGATCCATATGGTGATGTGCTAGGTCTAATGAACCCCTTCTCGAGCAACTCCTGTACCTGCTTCTTGATTTCTGCATTCTCTAAAGTGGATAACCTGTACATTCCAATGTTAGGCAATGGACCATCTTGCTGCAAATTAATATCATGCACTATTTCCTTTTTGGGTGGCAGACCTTTAGGTTATTGAAACAAGATATCATACTCTGAAACAAATTTTTAATCATCTTATTGTTTAGCATCACAACCTTCAAATACATTGGTCTTATTAGGTTTCTTTTCCTTTACAACCATCAGTAAAAATTGTTTGCATGAATTTATAATTCATTTCATCTACCCTGAGTTTATGAGAGTGAATTATTCTTGAGCTTATGAGCTCTTACAAAGTATTCAATTCAATCTTTAACGAGTAGATACATGTTCTCAACTCTATAGAAAATAAGTTTTATGTCATACAAGTAAGGACTTCCTAAAACAATTCCACATATATCCAAAGGAATTATGTCTAACTCAACTTCATCTACAAATGCTGACCCAAAAGAAAACATGAGTTTGTATTGTCTAGTCACATGTAGTTGTGCTTTATCACTTAGCCATCCTAATGGGTATGGTTTGTTGTGAGGTGTAGTTAGTAATCCCAACTTTTTTACAATTCCTTCAGAAATTAAATTTACTTGTGAGCCACTATCAAACAAAGTATCAATCTTTTGATGTTTGGAAATAACTCGAATATGGAAAAGCTCATGTCTTTTTCTCTCATTTTCTTCATCAATAGTAGATTGTGCAGAATTACTAGTAGATACTTCAGAATTCTTACCTTTTATACCTATCGCTACAATGGTTGTTTCATCTCCTGAGTCTGACCCCAAATATTTCTGAATAGCTGCAGTAGTCTTCTTCTTCTTGCCCTCGAACTTGTTAGGTCTCAGCTCCAGATGCAGAATCCAACAGTGCTCATCATCATGCCCATCCTTCTTACAATAAGTGCATGAAGACTTGCTTTTCTATGCAGTGTTGGTCTTCTTCGCTTTCCTTTTTTGTTTTCTTCTCTCCTTATTCTTGCTTGCAGTTGGTTGGGATGATCCCCCAACTTCTGGGTTTCCATTCTTTCCTCTAGCTTCTAGATGGGTAGTTTGAATCGATACCTCATCTATTCTAGTGGGATTAAACATGAGGATAGTGTGCCTCATGTAGCTGTGTAGACCAATGATGTACTTCAATAGAGTGTCAGGTGAGTCTAATGAGATTCCTAGAATCAGAGCTCTGTTCCTAAATTCTTGGGTATAACCTTGTACGCTTTTCCCTTTCAATTGCTGAAGAGTTTGCTAGCTCATCATGGCTTGCTGCATGTAGGCCAGTGGATAGAACTACTTTTTGGTTGCAGAAATAAATTCACTTCAGATAGAGAGAGTCTTACCATGTCTCTTCATGTCAGCTTGGGTCCTTCCTTCCAGCCAAACCAAGGCAATGCCTCCAAGGCCTAGGCTGGCTAGCTGAACCTTGCTCTTATCTGAATCAATACACTGCACTCTGTAATAAACATCAATTTATCTGATCCAATTGTCCAGATTTTATGCATTCAACTCTCCATCATATATTGGTAAATCAAATTTAACATCTATTTTAATCAAAGATGTCTTCTTTTTATGTTCAGGGCTATTAGGAGGTATGAGAAAGCTTTCTTCTTTCCCCTTGCCTTTTGAGTGGTCATGGAGGAGAGACTCTTCTTCTCCTTTATCTTGTTTGGAGCCTAATGAATCTTCATCTTTATGTTTTCTAAAGTCCTTATACATTTCCTCTACCATGGACCTTATGGCTGGAAACTATCTATAAATTGAGGGTCTGGGCCCATAGAACCTTCCTCCGACATTGTCTTCTGAGGATAGACTCTTCCAATTTTAGGATTTGTTTTGACCAACTCTCCTTCTCCTAATTTGAGCTTTGATCTAGTTAGCATTCAATAGCTAAATCTAGCACAAGATTGTCTAACCTTAACAACCTATAGCTCTGATACCACTTGATCTGAAATCACACCTAGGTGACATCAGGAAATTAATGAAAGTATTACGGACTCATGTGTTGGGATATGCCTATGTTATTTTAAGTGATGGATCAATAAGTTTGCGAAATAAACATGCATTGGAAAACAGTAAGAGATCACAGTAAGCCAAAAGAGAAACACAACAAAAATTTGATAAGGAGTTCACCCAATCCTCCTGGGCTACATCCCCTTGTCCAACTTTTAGTGGTGGCCTTTTTATTATGTTTTTTAAATAAGATTTTTTACAATGAGGAGCTCAATTTGAGTCTCCTGTAATAGACGATGCTCAGTAGGGTGGTAATTTGATTCCCCAAGCCACTAGAGTACACAGACTCCCCTTACCAAGTCTCGACCTCAACTGGTCTTAATGGGATGAGTCCAATCTGGTGCTCAGTTCCTAACCGATATCCTCACAGGGATTGCTTGAACCTCTCAAGCCTTCTTAGTTCTGTCTGCTCGATGCTGCCTTAGCTTTGCAGGTCAGCTCAACTTCTTTTTTCTCTACTTCTTGCTTCATTCTCTGTTTTGTCTCCCCTCTACTCTTTGTTTGCTCATGGCTTAAAGCCAATCTATCCCGTGACTATTCACTTCCTCTTCTGGCTCTTTGGAATGCCTGCCTCTGTCGGCTATAATTCTCTGCTTTTGTGTCATCGCCATTTTGTAACATTTCACAAAGAGGCGGCCACTTGTCCCCTCATGAACTGAGCACCATCTCTTCCTCGAACGGTCGTTATTTCGGTTATTCTATGAAACGATTCATCCGCCAGCTCAACGTTCATGTCAGACTGCAAATTTCATATTCCTCAGCCTATTCTTCCGTCGAATCTGGTCCTCCATCCGGTGGATTCTCCACCAATGATTTGGGGCCTCCAGATCCTATGGTCATTGCTTTTATCGCATGGGTAAGCTGCTTGACCGTTGCCCTGCGATGAGAGTGGTTTTCTCTCTCATCCGCTAGACACGCGTCATTCAGTGTATGGCATCACGCGGTCCCCTACCAAACCCACTTACCACTTAAATTTCTTGTGGTATCCCGCCGGTTTTGGGCGTGGGACCTGCCTTCTGACAGTTTGGGTATTTCCGCATGGTTTTCCCTATTTTTCACATGACCAGGTGATGGGGCTTTTCCTTCTTTGAGGTTTTTATCCTGTGATATGCGATTAGCACTTTGATCGTATCAGAAATGGCCTTTGTTTTCTTATCTAGACTCCCCAATTGCTAATTTGTGCCACTGCGTGGTCTCCATGGGCCAATAGTCAGCGCGCTTTGACCGAGGGTCCTCATTGTTCCATGCTGGCTACAACTACCACTGTCTAAAGGTCCTTCCTGATAGCTCGTTGTTCACAATATTTTGGAGTCTGACATAATTTGAAACAGTCATAGAACTCTGATAGTTTTCAAGGATCCAATTTAGATCACCTACTAACATATTGGTTTTCCATTATGAATTTTCAATACTGCGGTTATCCTTTTTGCTTATGCTAGACTATGCAAGTGAAAAAATAAAAGTATTGCATCATATTACTCATTGTCGCTTCTGAACCTTAGTTCTATGGACATACTTTGTCCCTGACACATTCTTCATTGCAGATAGTAAAAACTCTTTTTTTTTTCAGCTTCAACAACTTTTCTACCATATAGCTATATCTAGAAAGTACTAAATGGAAAAAAGTTTAAAATTTAACCAAAGAAACACTTTTTCCTAGTGTGTAGATGACTTGTGTCTACGTACAGTTATTAGAAAATTCTTTTGTGGATAAATTTCACTTTGCGAAAATCAAAAACCATGTTTGATTGATATATTACAAAATACAACTTCGATTTTCGATTGATCCTAAACGGTATCCCCAATTTGTATTAGATTTACTTTCTTTATGTTCAACATTTTCCTCTTTTCATACGATATTTAGATATTCCATTTAGGCACAATTGAAAGTTAAAGGTGTCTTCATACATGCTTCAGCATCCTATGTAGATTCTCTATTTTGTGTAGATTCAAATCTCTATCCACTGCAAATAATGGAGGCTACTTCTAAATTCATCTAGAAGACATTCACCTAGCAGTTTCCCATCAAGTGTGTGAAATATATAGAAAAAGTATTTGCACTCCGCACAAATTTTGTATAATTTACTATTTTTCACTATTAACATTAACTGGTATTATCTTCAATAGTTTTCTGTACAACCAAATCTTCACATATTGTTGAACAGGTATCAACAGTAAATATCTACACACATAGAAATTGTAGATACACATAGTCATTACACACAAAAATAAGATATATATAAGTATACAACATTTAGAATGTCGTTGATTAAAAAAACAATTTTAAGTATAGAACATAAATGGCTATCAATTTGATTTTTTCATAATGCATTAAGAAAATTCAAGTATAATCTTGAAAGGGAAAGCTTGAACATAAAGAAATACAGTGTAATGTTTCTTGAATTTTGAGATATTTTTTAAGCGCTATTGAAAATTTACTATGTATTTTGCAACGCATAATAGATATGAAAGAAAGCTAACTCTTCAATGATTACAATATGAAAGAGGAAAAGTTGCAATGCAGCATAGTCCCTTACTCTATCTCTAATTAAGTGGGGTCTGCATTTCCGTCTCCACACATGCTTCATACACACAACTTCCCCTGCATAACCACCTATGTATAGCTTCCTCGAGAATGATATTTCCATACACGCTTAGTCCACACAACTTCGTACAACCATCTCCACACTAATCTCGACTAGATAACAAGGTATCTAGATAACAATGAGGATGATTAAAGTGTGATTTAGAAATAACATCAATCATTTTACTTCAATTAATTTTTCATTATTATTGTAATTATGGTAAGGGGTGATGAAAAATATAGATAATAGTATATCTAGATATGGTCCAAAATCTTTTGCTTATAGATGTGTTAAAAAATTACATGCATAAATTGTAGCTTAACATAGAAAACTTAATGTGCACATGAGGTAAGAGGAGAAAAAACTTAAAGCATTAAAGAAGACAACAAGACTTGATAACAGAGTTCGTCTGACTTGGACTACGTCTTCGGGCCCTACTCAATCAATGGGGAGGCCTTCATTCATTGAGTGGCTTGAGAAAGAAGAGTACAAGCATCAATTACAAAAAGGAGTTTTATACCTCCATACTGAAAAATGGCTGAAAAATGAAAAACTATGATGGAGAATGTTAGGATATTCCGACACATAGGAATAGTTAAGTTCAACTTGGTCTAGTATAGAGTTAGGTATAGAGTTAGGTAAAGTGTGTTTCTTTACCGTTGTACATTTTGTAACTTCAATCCGACGGTCACGATATGTAGTGATCCGACGGTTCATTCTCTCCTTGGTATTACCGACACTTGATCCGTGGCTTGACACCCGATTGGTCCATGATTCTATTTAAAGCGCATGGAGGGTCATTTGTAGGTTAACCGTGCATGAGAGAAGCTTATGTAAATTTTCATTCTTTTATTAATAAATTGCCTGTAGTAGCCACGTTTGGCGGCATGGTGCCGTGGACTGTTTTCCCTCTCTGAGGGTTTTAACCACGTCAAAATACTGGTGTATTGATCTGTGATCTATTTGTGAGCAGTGTCCTTTTGGTGTTCTGTCTGAGGAACTTACCCTGTAAATTCCTACATGGTATCGAGCTATTTGAGGGCCGCGTCCGTTGGTGATCCAAATCTGAAGCCGGTAGAACTGCATGCGGCTGTCGTTTCCTAGATCTACTGTTTCTGACTGCTTTCGGTCCAAGAGGACTGCTCTGTTGTGTTTGGAGCA
>APFE030886104.1:11002-63221 GCA_000404065.3 Pinus taeda
TGTGCCACCCATCATTCCTGAGCTAACAATAAAACCGCCAAAGGGAGTAGTACACAAATCGACATTTAATCCTTGTGCTCTGTAGGTTTTAAACCCGTACAGAAATTACCTGCATATGAATTCTAAATCACAGGAAAAATAAAAATGTGAGAGCATAACACATAAAACATATATACATAGAGATTTCCCACTGGATCTCAAAACCGAGACTACCAGCTTGATTTTTCATTATGTTCCTTTCAATGTTACAATACACATTTATACATGCTGAAGCATCCAATACCATGGATCGAAAAACCATCACATCCAATACCATGGACCGAAAACCATCGCGTCCAAAAAAAATGTGCGAAAATCATGCACAAAACCATAGGTGGGTCCGCCCAACCTAACATAGGGTCCAAAACCAAAAATTTTCGAGGCGCTGCCCCGGACCCCATAAAGTGGGGTTACGGGTACCCCTCAAACCCCCTGTTAACTATGTGGAAAGAATATAACACAACCCAACAGTTATAAGGGCTGAAGCAAGCACCTTGTGCTTGGTACACTAAGATAGACAACTACTTCATCGGGTTGGGATTCACAAAGAGTGAAGCAGATGTGAACTTGTACCACATCGTGGTGAAAGGTAAGATATTGATCATCGTACTTTATGTTGATGATCTCATATTGACTGGTGATGATCAGTTGATGAAAGACATGGATCTCATGCATTACTTCCTTGGCATGGAAGTGTGGCAAAAAGGATGGGGAGTTGTTTGTGTCTCAGGGCAAGTATGCCAATAAGATACTCAGGAGATTCCACATGGAGAAGTGAAATCCCATGCAGACTCCTCTAGCAGGTAACTGGAGGGAAATTGCTACTTCAAGAGAAGTGGTAAAGGCTATTGTGTACAGGCAGCTTGTGGGTTCACTGATGTACTTAGTGAACACACGACCAAATTTGTGTTATGCGGTGAACCAACTAAGTCAAGCGATGGTTCAGCCTACCAAGATGTTTTGGAAGGCGGTAAATAATGTATTGAGATACCTCAGAGGCACATCTCAGTATGGATTATGGTACAGCTTGACAAAGGGAGTGAAGCTACAAAGCTTCACTGATGCAGATTGGGCAAGGAGTCCATCAGATCAGAAGAGCACATCAGGAGGGATTTTCAACCTTGGGTCAGCGACAATTTCTTGGTACAGCGGAAAATCCTAGTTGGTTTGTTTGATCAAAGGATGGATCCAATTGTGATCTATTGTGATAACCAGAGTTGTATCAAACTCTCTGAGAATCCAGTATTTCATGATAGGTCCAAGCACATCGCCATCCGATATCATCATCTCAGAGACTGTGTAGCAAGGAGGATCATGTTGTTGCAGTATATTTCGACGGAGGAGCAAGATGCTGACATTTTGAAAAAGGCAATGTCAAATTGTAAATTCTAGTTCCATAGAGACAGGATCAGGGTGGAAGATAATCCCTTTCTTGTTGAAAGGGAGTGTTGAAATATGGTAATAAGAATATTCCAATTTAATTTGTCCTTGAATTTAGTCTTAACAGCTACTTGGAAATAATTAATTAATTTATTTTAAATTAAATAGTTGGAGAAATTCAAGTTATAAGTATTTCTAAAGTCATGCAAGAGTTATCCCTTAAATTAAGGAGATAAGATTGAGTTATATTTGAGTTGTAATTAGTTAACTCAGAGTTTACTGAGTTAAGTCCAGTTAAATTAGTTCCAAACTGTTCGAGGAACTAATAGTGAGTTAACAGTCAGTTGATGCATTAATGCACTCAACTAGTGCTACTCCAGTTAACTGGAGATTCACTCATCAGAAACTCATGCATGTCTATTATGAGAAAGACCCAGTTGAGATTATGTTCAAGGACAATGTACTATCAATTGCATGTGTTTTCTCATGGAGAAAAATCATGCATTCAGTCAAGGATTCATCCTTGAGGATTGCGCAGTTTTGAAGGATTGGTTTTCCACTTAGTAATAGGCAAATCATCCACAAGGAACAACGCAAGGGAATAGGAGCTTGGAGGGCAGAGATGAAGGTTGGAGAGAAGCCAAGATTGCCTGTGAGCATCTGTGAGGATTGTACTGAGAGCTGGCTAGCTGTGAGAGTTAAGGCTTTGTATAATTCCTATGTATTTCCACCATGTATGATAACATAATAGTGTGGGGTTTTTAGCTGAGGCTTTCCCCAAAGTATTTTCATGTGTATTGTGCCATTGATTCTTCTTCTTCTGGTTATATTTTTCAGCTCAATCTTTAAGCTTCCGCAAATTGATAGTAGAAGTAGGTTATAGTATTCTGCTTTGATTTATATTGCATTATCAGGTTAACCTACACCAGATTTTCTACACCCACCTCAACCCATCAAATAGTGATTCCACCTCACAATTGGAAAACACCAAAAACCATCATCAGATTGGTCTCCATCCAAGCCTTCTAGGGTTTCCAGAGCTTTTGTCCAACCAAGGCTTCCAGAACTAGTAACTAAACCCATAGCTTATACAGCGCTTCCAGAGCATTTGTCCAACCAAGGCTTCCAGGACTAGTAACTCAACCCAAGCTATTACAGGGCTTCCAGAGCATTTCTTCAACCAAGGCTTCCAGGACTAATAACTCAACCCAAGCTAAGGAAGCATGAGAACCAACAAAAACAAAGAAATGAAAGTAAACCCATAATCACCATGGCTATCCAGGAAATGGCAAGGCTAGGAAATCCATTGTCGATCTAGGCAATCCTCCATGCCAATGACAAATCATAACCATGAAAACACATGCATGTGTCATGCATGCCAAAACTAGTGAAGAAATCATACATGCAACTCGGTATCTACAAGCAATCTGATGTAGTTGCAGATGCCGATGCCCTCTTGTGCTTTCTTGCTCTTCCTTTTCCTTCTTGCTCCAAGAATCCAAGTATGCCACACCCTCTAAGAGTGTTCCAAGAAAAATCTAAGTATCTAAGAGTATGAGAGAGAGAGAGAGAATAATGAGAGAGTTCCAAAGCTAAACTGACCAAGTCTTGCCCATTGATCCTCATAAGCCTTTTTATTAATGAGGCCTCTATTTTCTTCATTTTCCATTATTTTCCTTCAATTTCCTCCTCACATGCAACCTGTGGCCTTTCACCTGCTTTTTCTCCTAATTTCCATTATTTTCCTTCATTTTCCTCCTCACATGCAACGTGTGACCTTTCACCTACCGTTTCTCCTAATTTCCATTATTTTCATAAATAAAATGCTAATTAATGTCTCATGCCTTTTCAAAGCATTAGCCATTGCCTTCTCCAATTTCTTTAACCATAAACAACCAAATGAACACCCACTAGGATGTCCTGCCCACCATTCAGCTTGGAATACATGTCCCATCATCCGCGGTATTTATATATTTTTTACATGGAACTTTCACCAGGGCTATTATAAAACCCTCCCCCTTGGGGGAACACCATCCTCGGTGTTCAATGACACCTATAACCAACATGACTACTGAAAACAAAACATACTGCCCATGGAGCTTTATAACACAATTCATTGTAGTATTTACAATGAATGACCCACTCAAAAGAAAAACATCATGACAACATGACCAGATAAAAACCATACTGCATATCGGAGCTTTATAACAGAGCTCATTACGGTATTTACAATGATATACACATATGCACATTTGCTTAACCAACAAATAAATGATATGATGCTTGTATCGATCAACAAGCAAATCTAGAGGCTCACACCTCCACCCTCAAAGTAATACCAGGATTCACCTCCTTCCCAGGAAATCCAAAATCCACTGCAAAGTCAAATTTGCATCCAATGTCCAGTGCTATAATCCCATGCCAATTGTCCTCTTAACAAACAGTGACCGACTCATTGTCCCAGGGCACACTCCCAATGTGCATCTAATTCCATCTGGCAATGCTAATGACCAAACCAAATCTGTCCACAACCTTCCCTTCTATGCTACACAATCCCTCAATAATTCGGTCACCCCTTCCATGCAATCACTTACCTTCCAAGTTCCGCTGGCACCCCCATCCCGGGTAGTCCATCCTTTGGCAAGGCTTCCTTGCATCGGAAGATACAAAAACCAAGGCATATACCTGCCTCAACACATCATACCGGTCATAGCATGCTCATTGAAATCAATGGACACTATTGGGTACCAGTGTCCCACTATGGCCCTGCTCCTGAAGTGATTTACCAGCATAATGTTGCATGTTTCAATTCCTTTGTTGTAGTTGCTAATTCTTGCAATCGATTTCAACCACCCAACTGAGCATTTCATGCATTCCTGTAATAGGCACATAACTTCCATTAGATTTAAAATAAATTGAACTAAATTCACATCATACCTCATTGGTAGCTCGTCAATAAGGTACATTTGCAATCTTGTTCGCTTCCTGTCACAACAAGTCAAACTAGCATATTTGACCAAATCAACATATATAAAGATATCACATCAGGTTAGCTCAAACACAACCATCATAGATCAAAATCATAAATCAACCAAAATCATAGATCAAATATAATCATCATATACTAGAATCAAAATCACATGCATAATAAAATTGAAATACAATACTGATACTTGTCCTTCATTGATCTTTACTTCTACCTTTGTATTTATCCCATACGCACTCTGGATCAATTGCCACACCCGACAATCTCCCAGTGCCTTCTCCTCAACCATGTGCATAGACACATAGTGTGCATCACACACATACAACCACACCTAACACACAACACCATGCAATACATGCACCTACACCTGATGTACAACTCATACACCTACAGCCAGTGTACAACACAATGCATCATCTATACCCGATGTTCAATACCACCCAATACATGTAACTACATAGAGTACAACACAACGAGTACGCACACCACAATACCATGACTACTTGTTGCACATACATAATACCGCATGCCCATAACACAACATCGACGACATGCACCCAATACCACACATGCACCAATTCCATATGTACAACATGTACACAATACCATCGGTACACCGCACCACCTGCACAACATGTGCACAACATCACATGTACATGGCACCACCTGCACAACATGTACACAACACCACATGTACACTACACCATTATACAATGTGTACACAATACCACATATATGCAGTACCACACGCACGTTGTGTACGCGACACCATATGCACATAGCATCACATGCATGACATGTACACATCACCGCATGCTCATAGCACCCTATGTAGAACATGTACACAGGACCACATGCTCACAGCAACACTTGTACAATCATGCACACAACACCATATGTACAACATGCACACAACACCATATGTACATAACACCATATGTACAACATGCACACAACACCACGTGTATATAGCACTGCATATCCAACATGTACATAACATCATCCGTACACAGCATTTCATATCCAACATGCACAGAGAACCATATGCACACACACCGCATATACATCATGAAGACAGTACAATATGTATACAACACCCCATATGAAATATTCACACAACCCTATTTGTGCCATCATGTACACAACATTTCATAAATAACATGTACACATGATATGTATACACAACACCATAAGTGCACGCATCATAAATGAAACATGTACAACATATACAACGTATGCACAGCAATAGTACCACACACCCAAAACCACACTATCCTTACAAAGAAACCTTGTTTTCGGTATCTCATCCATGCTTATCCTAGCATGTCGCAGACCACACTGCTTTCACTTTGTTGATGTATCCTTCAACATTACATGTCATAACATAAACATAGGCATAATACAAGTATACAATACCAAATCATATCCACATGATATTGACCTCGTATATTTATCGTGACTACTCTTCCCAATTGATTCCTCGTAAGACTAGGAACCTCTTCATGTCATTCTCCTGCATAAGCAATCATTCCTCCACAAGAATGATCCCTGACAACCATGTCAGACAGTAACATAGATACATGTACACATACATACACCATAAAATAATAATGATATCATCAACCAACGTCATACATAGATGCATATGTACATATAAACATTAACATAAAATAATCATGATTCATGATCACCCTGTCAAATATGACATACATGTATACATATATAAACATCAACATAATCATGATCATAAAATAATTACTAGATATCAAGGGCAAGGTTAAGAGAACTTCCTTTATTCATGCACAACATGCACGATATTGAGAATAATAATTCCCAACATAGCCAAGGCATCTGACACCTCAGATCCATTTACTTTACCTTTTTTGGTTACCTTTCTTGTGTTTGCACTGCTACTGTCCATTTACCACAATGGACCCAACCAGTCCAACCAACTGTCATAGTCTTACCTTCCGCTACGCTTACTCATGCACAGAGCTTAATCTGGGTCTTATATCATCGGTTGGGTACCACACATCTCTCCTGATTTCCATCAACTTTCCTCTTTCCCAAGACTCAAAACATAAAAGGCAAGACAAGAAACAAACAAGAAGAAGACCATAAAAACCAAGCAACATGACTCTGCAAACAAAGTGGTATGGCCATACACTAGGCATAAACAAAGCCACAAATCAAACTCAACAATTCATAAGAGACCAAAAGAACAAGACTAACAACAAACACCATGACTCAATCCCCATGGTTCCCAAGGAAAGCTCAACCCGAGCCTTCTTCAATATTTCATGGAAACCTCTCTTTCCATGCAACTTCCTGCATCATGCTCACACATGTCAACCACATGTTCTAAATATCAAGACAATCATTTTTATTAATTTGCAATCAGCGGTTACCAAGACTAATAATCATGTCATAATCCATAGTCAACTCATAGTCATCGGTCATAATACTACAACTATCACCTACTATACTCAAGTACATATCAACTATCTCAACACATATATTTTAGTACAATCATCTTAAAACAAAATCATTTGAACACATACTCATATTGTGCAATTCATCAAACATTCATACCATGTTAAATAAATCAACTAGATGACATAATCAACAATCAAGCACCAAATATATGACATAATCAACTGATACCTTAATGTATCTCAGGGGAGGTGATCTTGTCTGCACAATGAATCTAGTTAGCATGATATAACTTTACAACACATCAGCTCAAGCACTCATAATATCATGATATCCATAACAATATCTACCCAACATGTTCACATCATAAACTCATACACATATGCAAAGTCAATCTAGATTAGTATGACATCATCTCACAAATATGTCGGTTCACACTTGAATATCACAACCATAACCATTTGCATAGGTCAAACCAGGGTAACACAATACATATAACATCAAGATCTTTAAGGCAGTGAACATAACCATCACACATATGACCAATCCAAATTATAACATCAATATCTCAATGAAATGACCCTAATCATCAAGTTAATAGCATATAACAACAATAAGCTATATATCATACTCATCAACAACATACAACATAATCATCAGGTTATATAATATAAAACAACAATAGAAATGCATACAACTACAAGTTACTATCATTCTTTACTATCTCACACATGTGCATATAACCACACTAATCATCTAACATCTATTACGAATGTAATCATAACATCAAATACATGTTCATAAACCTAATGTATATAAACCTAATGCATATAAAATCCTTAACTTACATACCTGCATGTCGAACATACAATACTTGTATGACAATCTACTCTTGCCCCAAAGTCCAATGTTGCAACCTCATTATAATGATTTGCATCTCCTGCTCTATCTCAGCAACACATTAGCATCATAACATCCAATAGCACCATGATGACCTAAACTGCATACAATGACTTCACAAGGCATGTTTGACCTACTATACATGCATAATCATAGCCACCACCATACATGTATAACAACAACCATTACTCCATTGTACACATTGCCACATGCAACCAACAATATGCATAAGTAATGCCAAATAAACTACACCTACGCATAAACGCATGTAGTCGAACATAAGCGATCAATTCTTGTAATCAGCCTACAACACTAATACATGTAATCAAAATATTCAAAAATGTAACCTAACATACAAGGATGTAAGTAGGTATCATGAAATCAACATGTAAGCGACATATAATTCATACACATTCAGTCAAATGTTCCAAAAATCAATACATCGTGGGTATTAATTTGAAATCAATATTCACCAATACTAACAACCTATAAGCATACCCCCTTACTATCCATGGTCCACACTAAGGTAGAAGGAGGAAGCTACTATAATGGTCGGATCTTGAATGTCCAATTATGGAAATGGGATCTTCAAATCTCTATCAAATTTAACCATACTTGAAAAGAAATTGGTTTTTACTTCTCATACATTTGTATGACACTAAGTCAAAAATATTGCACTTATTCCACTTGTAACATCATAACTAAAAACATGCCACTTTTCCATTTCCTTACATGCAACTTTTCAAATTCCTTGCATGCAACCTTTCAAATTCCCTACATGCAACCTTTCAAATAGGCATAGATCAACTACATACATATTATCATACTACAATACTATCCCATCCAAGAAAAAATAACATTTTCTTCAAACAATTACCATATTTTGACATTTTCCACAAACAACTACTATACTATTACATTTGCATGTAAGCATTTATTCAAACACTTTACATGCAAACTAATATAGTGAATGATTCAATGCATATATCCTAAACTGTAGTAGTACAAGTTACAGAAACTAAACCATATGATCAGTGGTATTTTCCCTCACTATGGTTCAAGTTTCAACTTCTGAGATTTCACAGATGAAAAGTTATAACAAAATACCAACACAATCCTATTTGGTGAACAATTCTAGGAGTATCGAGAAATCTTGATTTACACTAGTCATATCTTCTAAAATATAGCGAATAAATGTCTGAAATTTTTATCACAGTATAAGTGGTATTTCCTCTCATTATGGAAAAACTTTCAGCTCCTGAGAGTGCCTAGAATAAAAGTTATAACAAAAATGTCAATGTGACCTATTTGAGACTTGATTTTAGGAGCATTCAAAATGCTCGACTCCCTCTGCTCATATCTCCTAAAATATTGCAACCCAATATCTAAAACTTCTACCACATAATCATTGGTATTTCCCCTCAATGCGGACGATTTTTCAACTTCTGAAAGCCTTCAGGAAAAAAATAAAAATAAAAATAAATAAATAAATAAATATATAAAATAAAAATAAATAAAAAATTAAAATTAAAAAAAAATATAAAAAAAAAATAAAAAAAAAAAAAAAATAAAAAATAAAAAATAAAAAAAATAAATAAAAAATAAAAAATAAAAAATAAAAAATAAAAAATAAAAAAATGTTATTGCAGAAATGCCAACATGACATGTTTAAAGGTACATTCAAGAAGATCATCTTCCTTAGATCATAATTCCTAAAGTATTGTGAAAATATATCTGAAATTTTTACCACATTATCAGTGGGATTTACCTTCAATATGGACAAATTTTCGACTTCTAATATTCCACAGAAGAAAAGTTATAACAGATTTGACAAAAAGGTATAAAATTTAACCTTTGTTCTTCATTTTACCTATGATAGAGCCCATCTAGTCCAAGTGTTTGAACCATGCTTTGATACCACTCTGTAACAACCTCTAGGGGTAAATGTGCATATAAACAACATAATAGGAATAGAAATACAATAAACATATCAGCCATCAAAATCCATATATACATCAGTACATTTGCACATGAAAATCAAGGGAATGATTTTTTTCATTAATAAATTTAATGAACCAACCGAAGATGGGACTACCACATTCCACCTGACCATAGATTGGCTGAGCCAAGTCTCTCTTCAGCCAATCACCCTAGTGTCATATTCCAAGCATGAATGTGGGATCTCATAGAACACATCAATCAAAACTCATCCAATGCTTCCAAAGGCCACCCACCTCAACCCATCAAACAGCGATTCCACCTCATCGTTGGACATCACCAAAAACCATCATCAGAATGGTCTCCATCCAAGCCTTCCAAGGCTTCCAGAGCATTTGTCCAACCAACACTTCCAGAACTAGTAACTCAACCCACAGCTTATACAGGGCTTCCAGAGCGTTTGTCCAACTAAGGCTTCCAGGACTAGTACCTCAACCCGCCAAGGGCTTCTAGAGTGTTTGTCCAACCAGCGCTTCCAGGATTAGTAACTCAACCCAAGTTGTTATAGGGCTTCAATAGCGTTTGTTCAACCAGGGCTTCTAAGACTAATAACTCAATCCAAGCTAAGGAAGCATGAGAACCAACAAAACCAAAGAAATTAAAGTTAACTCAACCCAATTTGTATCAGGGCTTCAAGAGCGTTTGTTCAACCAAGGCTTCTAGGACTAATAACTCAACCCAAGCTAAGGAAGCATGAGAACCAACAAAACCAAAGAAATGAAAGTAAACCCACAATCACCATGGCTATCCAGGAAATGGCAAGGCTAGGCAATCCACTGTCAATCCAGGTAATCCTCCATGCCAATGACAGATCATAACCAATAAACCACATACATGTGCCATGCATGCCAAAACTAGCGAAGAAATCATACATGCAACTCGGTACCTGCAAGTAATCCAATGTAGTTGCCGATTTCGATGCCCTCTTGTGATTTCCTGCTCTTCCTTTGATTTCTTGCTCCAAGCATCCAAGTATGCTACACCCTCCAAGAGTGCTCCAATAAAAATCTAAGTATCCAAGAGTATGAGAGAGAGAGAGAATAATGAGAGAGTTCCAAAGCTAAATTGACCAAGTCTTGCCCTTTGATCCTCATAAGCCTTTTTATTAATGAGGCCTCTATTTTCTTCATTTTCCATTATTTTCCTTCAATTTCCTCCTCACATGCAACCTATGACCTTTCACCTACTTTTTCTTCTAATTTCCATTATTTTCCTTCGTTTTCCTCCTCACATGCAACCTGTGACCTTTCACCTACCATTTCTCCTAATTTCCGTTATTTTCATAAATAAAATGTTGATTAATGTCTCATGCTTTTTCACCAATTTCCTTAACCATAAACAACCAAATTAACACCCACTAGGATGTCCTGCCCATCATTCAACTTTGAATATGTGTCCCATCATCCGTGGTATTTATATATATTTTTAAATGGAATTTTCACCATGGCTGTTACAGAGTCGATATTTTGGTGTATGGAGTAAATAAATTCGATGTTGCTTTGAAATCAATATTTGCGATGCATTAGTATGCAAATTAATTTGTCAAATTTTATTGTATACTACGTTGAATGTTGTGTGCGATGGTTTGATGCTTGTGTTATGGTTCTTAGTATCAACTTGTAAAACAAAGCAACAAGTTCGAGTCACCTGCTCTAGTTGTGAAATTTATTCCAGCAAGGAATTAAAGGTCGAAATTGGTCTATATATGCATCGAATTTGTATCGTTGTTGAAGTCAGTATCAATCTATCGTCCTTTGGAACTGAAGGACTAAGACTGGGAGAGCCATGAATGGCTGGAAAATGTAGCAACAACCGCAATTCTAAAGGTGAGGTCGGGTTCACTACAAGTGGAAACAAACATGCCTTGTCACTGAGAGAGAACATTTGTGAAATAACATCACAATGTTCATCCTCGAGAGCTACTTAATGAACTAAATGGACCATGTGAGGTTGGTCTTTATGATATTGTTACGTGTGAGACAAATACCTATATGCAATAATGGATATTTAGAATAAGGTTATTCGTCACTATATTGTGAAATGTGGAGACCAGTACCTATCTACAATTATCCATGTACACAATCTTCTCTTTGTTATCACAATGCGTGGGAAGATGATATAACATGTCACAGTTGCAATATATTTCACTATATTGTTAGATGTGTAAGACCTTTATACCATCCATTAAAATATGCTTAAGATGTCTTTTAATATACATATTAGGTGTTTTAATTAAGCTTTAGAGAACACAGAGCTTCCTTGGACCTGTTGGTTTTGCGAGATGTGTAAGGTGATTTCTATCTTCCAAGTTGAAATAGGTTGCATTGCCCTATGATGTCATTGTGAAATTGTAGCTAAATTGCACAGGTTGAAACCCATAATTTCGATGCAACAACCATAGTGTGTGAGCTTTGTTAAGCAGTGTATGTCTCTTCAGAGTGGCTCAACGTATGAGATTTGGCATTGTTGAACTATTTTGCATTAAACATATTTATAATTGTGTTTTATATTGGGCCTCTTGCATGAGTGGTCTTATTTGAGAGTGATATTAGGATTGGATCATAGGACTTTTCACTTTTTTTATTGATGGTTGATTTAAATGAAAATGTAACTTTGGAATAATTAGAGGAAGGTTATGTTTGAACTAGTTTGACCTAGTTCATTGACCAACATTAGGTTTCTTAGCATTAGCGATATCACAACATAAAGAATTGTGCTCAATATATGCACTCTTGAGAAGCTGACACCTCTCCATTTGTTGAGCTTCAGTTGTTTGAAAAATGGCCAGACTTAATGGCGTATTAGAGTTACTGAATAATCTGATACTATCTACTACTAAGGACATTGAAAATCAACAAAACCACTCTTGCTGATATTAAATTTTGTCTACAACATGCACAATAAAACATTGATTTTTTGCAACTTGAGTCACGACTACAACAACGTAGACATTATTTTGAACTAGCTTTTATTCAGAAAAATCCTCTGTTCGAGATTGAGACAGACTCCCATCAACAACTAGAAATTGATTAGATCAGTAAGCCCATTTCAGGAACATATTTGCATGTAGATGTAGAAATTCAGCCTACACTTCACAAGCCCATCATCAAAGCTTTCCAGCAACAAGCATATAATCAGTCTTAGACATGACAAGGATGTGTCCTTTCATATTCCAGACTATTCTAATCCCATCCAGTTTCAAAGTGTTGGGTTTCTTCAAGGCATCTCAATTTCAACTACTACTCCTCATCCACAAACACATATTGTCAAAATGCCAACATTGTGATAGAGTTGGACATGTGAAAGATAAATGTTTTGATCTTAACTCGTGTGAGCATTGTGGTAGAAATAATCATCATTCAAATAGATGCTTCATAAATAAGCCTCCTACAAGAACGAAGATTCATTATGGATAGATCGCTTCTTGGCAATGGGCTTCAACAACCAAGAAGATATTTCAGTCATACCACAAAATTTGTTCTCAAGTATTGACATGTCTTGTAGTTGAGATTTCTTCTTTGTCACCTTGTATCTCGCAGGGGGGAATTGATGGTAATCTATAAGCTTCAACGATACATCAAGCGAGCCTGAGCCACAACCTAAGCCTAGAGCCAGAATCATGCATACCTAGATTCAAAGTTGTAGCCAAAGACATAGCAATGTCCCATGAGCATGCCTTTGGTTGGTATCCTTCCTTAAACCACCACAGGTTAAGACCTCGATGGTATCCCTTTTCAAAACACTTCCTCTAGCAAAAGACCAAATTTGGAATTGTTCCTGGAACTACATCAAGCGTTCTAGGTTGAGACCTCAATGGTCTCCCGTTTAACAACATTAGGGATCACTTCCTCTAGCATGAGACTTCAACTTCTAGCCATATTTGGAATTGTTCCAGGAACTGCACTAAGCATTTTAGTGTAGGTGGTTAGCCTTAAACCACCACTAGTGAGACCTCGATTTCTCCCACCTTATACCATCATTTCAGAGAGCACAAACAACCAATTGTTGTAGAAATTAATGTGTATATTCGAAACTACTCGTGAAATTTACTAAATCACGAGACTCGAAGCTACTTTATTGATCCGCGGAAGGTAGTTCACCATATAGAACACAAATCATAGACATGTAAAAGGAAACATCACACATGCACAAAGATTTGTCTAGGGGAAATAACTTGCTCAAAACCCATTCCTATCTGTATTGCATTAATAAGAGAATAGAGATGAAATACATATGCTTGCTCAAGCCTCAACACACCCTGCAAGTGTATAGTCTATCCCTCTGTCTGACTTTACTGACTTTGGCCAACACTTAGCCAATTTCCAAGCCCTCTAAGCTCCTATTTCCCTGCATTGTTCCTATAGGAAATTGGCCCCTATTATTTAGGAATTTCCCACTATTGAATTGCATAATTCCTCTAGGTCCTTCCTCTGACTGCATGGACCACCTGTACACATTGGAATATGCTACAACTGATAGTACACTTCCTTTGAATCTCCATCTCAATTAGGTAACTCGAATTCCCTGCATGTAACAATTATTTCGTGCATATTGATCAGTTAACTGGTTGATCACTAAGTGTGGTTGAAGTTCCACTTCCACAACTTGGCCTCCATTAGTTCTTCTGACAATTAGAACTAGTTTAACTGATGGAACTCAAATTAACTGAAATAGATTGCTACAAATTAGCAATCAATCATACTGAACTGAACTCAAGCTTCCCTAACTCGAATTAACTGAGTTAACTTAGTGACAAGTGCCATGTCACCTCAGTTAACTACCTCCAAGATTTATGCTGAAATAAAAATTCGAATTTTCTTTAGAATGACCAAGGCAAAGTCAAACTGATATTTTCTTGCTACATTTTCAACAATTGTTGCCATGCATTTTTCCATTTTTGTATTTCAGCTCTCTTCTTGGACTCATATATACCACTTTGAATTAATGCAACAACCCTGGTGAAAATTCTATGTAATAAAAGTTAAAAACAATAACCATGATTGATGGGACACTTATTCCAGACTGAATGTTGGGCAAGACATCACAGGGGGTGTTCATTTGGTTGTTTATCGCTAACGAATTGGAAAAGGAAAAATGGCATTTTTGGCACATTTATTTATGAAAAATAATGGAAATTAGGAGAAACGGAAGGTGAAAGGTCGCAGGTTGCATGTGAGGAGGAAAATGAAGGAAAATAATAAAAAATGAAGAAAATAGAGGCCTCATTCATAAAAACGTATATGAGGATCATTTGGTAACCTTTTGTCAGTTGAGTTTTGGATCTCTCTCATTATTCTCTTTCTCTCTCATACTCTTGGATACTTAGAGTTTCTTGGAGAAATTTTGGCATTGGAGCAAGAAACACAAAGACGGAGAGGGGAAGCAAACATTAAGCAGGGAAAGGCATGATCAAGCAGCTACAACGAGATTCATTCCAAGTATCAACTTGCATGTGTATTTTCCTTACTGCATTTGGCATGCATGACATTGCATGTGGTTCTTTTCTATCATGGCATGGGTTTTTCTAGGTGTAACAATGTTTTCAGCCTAGCCTTGCCATTTTCGGATAGTCATGGTGTGATGGGGTTCTCATGTTTTAGTTGAGTTGGATTGTCAATTGGATTCAAAGATGAGTGGGGTGGATCTCCGAATGATAGGGCACATGGCCTAGTGGTCCTTGAACCAGAATGTGGATCACGATAAAGCCACTGGCATAGTGACCCTCGAGCCAAACTATGGGTTGTGGTAAAGCCAGGATTGTGTTGCCACGGTGGGCCTAGGAATCCTTGTCAGTGAATGGCAGGATACATGGTAAATCCAAGAGGTGGTTGGCTCTTCACTGGGCCTAGTAATCTCATGTTTTGGATATGCGGTAAAGATTTGAGAGTGGGTCTCGGTTTAGGGCCTAGTGGTCCGAGTTTGGATTGCAGTAAAGCTTGAGAGACTAGGAGAAAGGGAAATTCCTCATGATGTAGGTGGAGAAATCTAGTGACATCCATGCTTGTTTGGCCTAGTGATCAAGTTGAGATCACGGTAAAGCCTGTTATGATGTGTTCATTGTGTTGGCTTAGTGATTCAGGGTGGATTATGGTAAACCCTAGTTTCTGTTGCTGAGGGTGAGGTGGTTTAGCCTCAGTATGCCCTAGTTGGTTCTTCTGGTTTGAGTCACACATTCATGCTTGGAATATGGCACGAGGTTGAATGGTTGAAGAGAGATTTGGCTCAACCATTCATTAATGAGAAATTCATTCCCTTGATTTTCATGTGCAATTGTATTGATGTATATGTGGATTTTGATGGCTGACATGTAGATCCATACACTTAATTTTGTTATTTACACTTGTAGGTTACATGTTCATGATATGTTTGATGAAAATGCCTGTCATGGCTAGTAGGGTTTTGGTTATGGTCTTATTCATCTTATTGTTTTTGCATCATTATTTCCCTATACTTTTACTAATTTCAATCTATCACTCCATTCTGGGCAGTGGCCAGGGCTTTGGGCTTGAAAAAGTGACTTAAATCCAGGGATTGTTGGCACAGAACTGGAAATTTTAGTCTATCGTCACTAACAGGCAAGCTTGTGAGAGTGACTTTGGGTTGTTGGTCACTCCCTTGCCCATAGCATGAGAGAGACTATGGCCTAAGAGATCTAGAATAGTAGTGGGACCTGGGGACATGTTGTTTGAGTGGATGACTTGTCTCTTGAGGGTTTTGTCGATGATGTTGGATGACTATGTGTGATGTTTCGTCGATTCCACTTCCTTAAGGTATCATCTAATGTTTACCCCGATTGGCATGGTTGCTTGGGTGGATGTAGGAGGAGGGTGTTACATTAAGGGGGGGCTAATGTTGGTGATCTATTATTGAATGTTAGTTATTTTGTGCTAATTTCAATTACATATTTATAAACAAATGCTTTTCCATGGTTCTCTTATGGTGTTTATGATTATAAACAGGTAATTTTTTATCAAGTTTTAAGTGAAAGACATGAACAAAATAGCATAAAGTGTTGAAAAACAACCATTCAAAGTACAACAAACCATCAATTTGAACACTTAACACAATGTTTTGATGAAGGAGTTCACCCCTCCTGGACTACATCTCCTTGGTCAAGCTTCCATGGCTTGGGCCTCTGTATTAGTTCAATATGGAAAAAATGTTGTTTACAAATATCTATTGCTCCTGAAACCTATTCCAATGTGTTCAAAATGTTGAAATTAGCTAGGAATAACCTTTCCTGAGCTCCATTTGGTCGAAAAATGCTCTAGTTATGACTCAAACAGTTTTTCCCTAGAAAAGCTCCTCCAAAACTGGAGGAATTCTAGTTAAGCCCACTAAATTTGGTGGAACCTCCGAATTGATCGGATCCACTAAACATGCCGCCAACCTAATCTCGAGTTTAATTAATGATAAGTGGAGTTTAATTATTAATAAACATTGGATTAGTGCGCAATTATCGCGTGGTTAACTAACTGTTTATCAGTGGTTTTCGGAGCGGTCACACACTTATATTAAATGTTAGGGTTGGTTGGGTCGTGTTGTCCGTCAAAACTAACTAGCCGCACTTTAACAGTTTGCTATCACCATTGCACATTCATATGTTGCATAACCGTGAGGGTTAAGGTTTGTGGAGCCATCGGATGTTAACCATTTGATGTCACCGTTGGCACGTTCACATGGGGAGGGCTAGCCCTCCTAACCACCAACCCAAACTTTAATACTTTTCAAATATGCATTGTGCGCTATACATGTTAAGAACCAACGGATAGCAGAGACTATTAGGTGCTTTGATCTGTGGAGAGGAGGTTGCAGGGTCGAACCCCGGTGCCTCCATAAAATTTTGGTCCACTACGCTAAGCCCGATCCTTTGGGGAGGGACACGTGGTGGCCTCTGGGCTTGCCACTTGTCCCCTCCTCATTGGACCACCTTCAACCTATGAAAACACGCCATGTACCAAACCTAATAACCAACCACAACACGACACTTGTCGCAACCTCACTGGATGTTGACCGTCTATTGACCCTGCCCAATGGCCTACCACGTTAGTAGTAAGGACTACTAACTGTGCAGTGAGTGGGATTTTTTTTTGCAAAATTTCTTCTGTTTGGAAAAGCAGATAGAACTCGATAAATTCCACATACAAACTCGATTTTCAGTGAAACGAGTCGCGTTTAGGATTGTTTTTCTGAAACTTGTTTGAATAGATGATGGCATATGAACATGCTCTCCTTAATCATCAACCAAAGGAGGCTCAAACAATCTCAAATTTTCAACATTAACAACATAGTATATTGCATATAAGGAGGCAAATCAAGCTTAAATGCATTGTTGCCAGTATTTTCCATGATTTTAAAAGGACCATAATAGATTGGCTTAAGATTTTTACCTTCCCCTTGAAGTCTCTCTTTGCTAATATATAACCAAACTTCGTCTCCAACTTGAAATTTTTTATCAATGTGGTGTTTTTCATGCCTTGCTTTGTAGCTGTTTTGACTTTTCTCAAGTTGTTCTTGCACTGTGTGATGTATCAACTGAATTTTCTCTATGAACCTCCTTGCCTTATCGATGCCACTGTGACCATCGATGGTGACATATTTCTCAAACATGAAGTCTAATGGCGATCTTAGCAGGTACCCAAATCATGCCTCAAATGGTGATGTGTTTGTGGAAGAATGCTTTGCCTTGTTGTATGCATGTTGTATGTAATGTAACTATTCATCCCACAACTTGGGATGTTTGCTGCAATATCCTCTAAGAAGATGAATGACTGTTCTATTGACCACCTCAGTTTGTCCATTTGTTTGTGGATGAAAGGTTGTACTCTTCTTCAACTTTGTGTCCATCATGTCCCACAAATTTGACCAAAAATTCCCAACAAATCAAGAATCTCGATCAGTTACAATGGAAGTTGGAAGACCAAAATGAACCCAAATGTTTTGGAAGAAAAGATGAGATGTTTGTTTAGCTGTAATTTGCTTTTTACATGGTGTTAGTAGACACATTTTGTTGAACCTATCTACAACTACATACAATTAATCATGACCTTTCCTTGACAATGGAAGACCTCCTACAAAATCCATTGAGATACTCTCCCATGGAGGTGAAGGTACCAGAAGTGGAGTGTACAATCCAAGTTTCCTATTATTAGGCTTACTTATTGCATGCAAAGAAGATCCTCTAATGAAATGAGATACATTATCAAACATGTGTGGCCAATAAAAATACCTTTGAAGATTCGTTATTGTCTTGCCTACACCAAAGTGTCCAGTAATCAATGAAGTGTGTGCCTCCCTTATGATATTGTTTCTTTCTTCTTGTGGCATACATAACTTGCCCAAGTGGTACAACAATTTATTATGTACATGATAATCCAATTCTTCAATTTGGTTTCCTTGACTCAATCTTTCATACACATCTCGAAAGTCGTTATCATATGCATATTGTTCAATGTAACTTTCATGTAAAACAGAATTATGCTTGAGTATAATAGATGAATTTACAATAGGCCATGAAAGCATATCAACTACCTTATTGTAGATTCCCTTTTTGTACTTGATAACCAAATGAAACTGTTGTAGAAAACCCATCCATTTGAATTGTCGTGACTGCTGCAACTTTGACTGTGACTGTAAGTACTGGAATGGTTGATGGTTGGTATGGATAATGGTCTCCTTTCCCATCAAGTAGTGTTTCCATTTTTTGACACTTTGTACCAATGTGTAAAGTTCTTTGTCATAAGTATTATAGTTACTTACAGCTCCATTAAAAATTTCAGAATGAAATGAAATGGGCTTACAATGTTGCATAAGAACTGCTCCCATGGCGTAATCACTAGCATCTGTTTGAATCTCAAATGGCTGTCTAAGATCTGGAAGAGCCAATACTGGTGCTGAACTGATCTTTTGCTTCAAAGCATCAAATGTTTTATGTTGTACATCTCCCCAATGGAAGACTTTCTGGACACTTGTCAATGCATGTAATGGAGCTGCAATGGAAGAAAAATTAGCAATAATTTTCTTCCAATATTGTGCTGCCCCTAAAAAGCTTCTTATCTCTGTAACTGTATTGGGCTTGGGCCAATTCAGAATGACCTCCTTAGAGGGGTCGATCTTTAGCTCACCTCCTCCAACAATGTGCCCCAAATACACTAAAGAAGTCTTGCCAAATTCACACTTCGACATCTTTAAAAACAACTCTTCTTTTCTCAAGACATTAAGTACTTTGTTTACATGCATGACATGTTCATCTCTGGATTTGTTGAATATGAATATATCATCTAAGTACACAATGACAAATACATCTAGAAATGGTATAAATACATCATTCATAACTTTCATGAAAGTAGTTGGAGCATTTGTAAGACTGAAAGGCATAGCAAGCCACTCAAACAATCCTTGTTTAGTTTTAAATGCGGTTTTCCAAATGTCCTCTTCAGTGATTCTAACTTGATGATAACCACTTCGTAAGTCTAACATAGTGAAATACTTTGCATACCTCAAGTGATCAAGCAAATCATCAATTCTTGGGAGTGGATAATGATTCTTTACTGTGATTTTATTCAGTGCACATAAATCCACACACATGCACCAAGTCCCATCTTTATTTGGCACCAAGACAATGGGTGAACCACATGGCAAAGTAGATGGGCATATAATACCTTTGTTCAACAATTCTTGAATTTTCTTCTTGATTTCCATGCTCTCCATAATTGACATGCGGTACATGCCAATGTTTGGAAGTGGAACATCATGTTACAACTGTATCTCATGCTATATTCCCCTCTTGGGAGGTAACCCCTTTGGTTCTTGAAACATCTCTCCACGCTTGCTTACCACATCAAACAAATCAGATTTCAATTTTTCATCACAACCTTCAAAAGATTCATAATTAATATCATTCTTTTTCTTGATCATGAGAAGCACAAATTTTTTATTTGCATTTACTAGTCTCTTCATCTGCCCTGCATTAACCAAAGAAATGTTCAGCTTTTTGCGATGGGCTCTCACAATGTACTCCACCCCATTCTTGAGCAATAAGTATTTGTTTTCATGGTGATAAAATATTGCTTTCCTGTCATACAAATAAGGACTACCCAAAATGATTCCTGATATGTCAAATGGAACTACATCTAACTCAACTTCATCAATGAACTTTCCATAAATGGCAAACTTGAATAAACACTTCCTTGTATCCTGTAAATTTGCATTATTGACTATCCAACCCAATGGATATGGCTTATGATGAGGTACAGTTTCAAGGTTAAGCTTTTTGACCAAGTCTTCTGAAATTAAGTTTGATTGTGACCCACTATCAAATAATGCATCAATCTTTGTATGATTTGAAATTACTCTTACATGAAATAACTTTATTCTCGATTCTTCATTTGGAGTGTTGTTTTGACTGTGTGAGGCATTAGTGCTTGCAATAGCTTCTTTTCCTTTTGTAACCATGGTTGAAATATTGGTCTCATCACCAAAATCTGATCCAATTTCATGTTGTGTGGTAGCGGTCGTCTTTTGTTTTCCCTTGTTGTTTTGTTTCTTGGGCCTTAGTTCAAGATGTAATTTTCAACAATGGGCTTCATCATTCCCAACTTTGGAATAATGTTGGCATATGGTTTTCTCCCCTTCTTTCTTCACACTTGCATTCTTCTTTCCCTTCCATTTCCCCCCCTTTTCTTTCTCCTTACCCTTAAAAGGCTTCTTCTTACTACCCTCTTCCTGAATGTTCTTTCCCCTTGCTTCAAGGTGTGTGGCTTGCATACATACCTCATCCAAATTGCTTGGATTGAACATAAGGATAGTATGTTTCAAATAGGAATGTGAACCCCCAATATATTTCAACAGTGTATCTTTGGAATTCAAGTTTACTTCTAACAACAATGCCCTCTTTCTAAACTCCTGGGTATAGTCTTGGATTGTTTGACCTTTAATCTGCCTAAAATTCTACCAACTCAAAATGGCTTTTTGCATATAGGTTAAAGGGTAAAACAGTCTTTTAATTGCACAAACAAATTCAGCCCAAGAAATGGATATCTTACCATGAATTCGCTTTTCCTCTTGAGTATTTGCTTCCCACCAGACTAATGCTACTCCTTCTAGCCTCAATGAAGCCAACTGAATCTTTATGTCATATTCTTGAAGGTTCTGAATTCTGTAGTATACCTCCAATTTCCAAATCCAATTGTCTAACTTTTCTGCATTCACCTCACCATTATACATGGGAAGTTCAAACTTAATGTCCAAGTTGAGTAAGGGAGTTTTTCCTTTTGGGGTTTGGGAATGAGTATGGACAGTTTTGGTGGTGGAAGTGGAAGATGTTGTTGTTTGAGATGTTGAGGATGATGAAGATGATGAGGAAGATGAAGATGGTGGAGATGGACGAGGCTTTCCTCCATTACCTTTGAATCCTTCTTATCATCTTTTTTTATCTCCTGAGCTTCCTTATCCATGTGGAGGCTTAGAACTCTTTCCAACCATTCTAGTGTTCCTCTCTTCATAGAGGACACTAACCATATCGGTAAAGTCATAGAAATCTTTCTTGAATGCTTCCTCTTCTGAAAGACCTTCAGTCTCTCTTGCTCCTCACATGATGGTTGTGGATTCAAGCTCAGTTTCTGGTGTTGTTTGTACCTCTTCAATCTCAATTGAAGGCAAAACTTGAGGTGTTTCAAGTGCAGCTGGAATTGGAACTTTGGGTGGAGATTGTGGCCTTGTGGCTCTCCTTCTTTTGGGCATTACCTCATGAGTTTCAACCAACAGTTTCCCTTCTCTTCTCTGCAACTTTAACCTTGTAAGAATCACAATTTTGCAACCATGAAAACCCTACTTGCACAAAACTCAAGCAATCAAGCAACAAACCTTTATTATGATACCAACTTGATCTGTTATTGAATGTTAGTTTTGTTCTGCTAATTTCAATTACAGATTTATAAACAAATGTTTGTCCATTGCTTCTTGTGCATAGTTCTCTTATGGTGTTTATGATTGTAAACAAGTAAATTTTTTATCAAGTTTTAAGTGAAAGACATGAATAAAATAACATAAAAAATAAGTTTTGAACATCATCCATTCAAAGTACAACAAACCATCAATTTGAACACTTAGCACAATGTTTTTATGAAGGAGTTCACCCCTCCTGGGCTACATCTCCTTGGTCCAGCTTCCATGGTTTGGGCCTATCATTAGAATAAATAAATAATTATAATTATCATTATAAATTAAAAAAATATAGAATAATATTTAATTATAATATCATTACAAAAACTAATAATTTTTAAAATGGTGTGCTTCACACTTCAAGATTACATATATCTTTTCATCAAAATATAATAAATTACATAATTTATTTATATTTTGATGAAAAATATATATGTAATCTTGAGTGTGAAAGCACACATTTTAAAAATTATTAGTTTTTGTAAATGATAATTATAATTATTATTATTTACAATAAAATATAATCTATTTAGATTAGATATAATAATTTTTTATTGTAAATTGTTTTTTATCACAAATTATGTTAATTTATGTTTGAAAATAAAACTTATTTAAATTATTAAGGGAAAAAAAATATTTTTGTTTAAAAAGATTTGAAGATGAATTACTATTTAGTGGAACCTCGTGAAACTTACATTTACAATTTTGATAAATGTTTTTATTTCTTCTCTAACATGGTGTAATAAAGGCATTAATATAGTTATGATTTTGGAGGAACTTCTCTTCCATTGATTTCATTGCAAGAGTAAGAAGAGGAAGTGGATGCATGAATTATAATATTCATATAATGACAATGACACAATTCCTTTGGTTCCATTGAGTAAAGCACAATAATCATTGTTGACAAATCTTCATAATCCCTAATTTGATGGTTGGTTAGATGGAATTCAACTAAACACAAGGGAGAAAAGGATAAAAATGAGTGACTTAAGTTAAAAACTGACTTATGATAGTGAAATTGACCATTTCTCCTATAATTGTAACACTAAAAGTGATGAATTACATATGTATCTCAAGTCAAACATTATTTCAACCTAAGGATAGAAATGCATAAATTAGAGTCATCAAATAAGGGCAAGGACACAATTCTTTGACTACATTTAATGAAGCATGATAATCATTATTAAAAAATCTTTAATAATTAGGGATAACAAGTGTTATGGGGAGGGGGGCGGGGGTGTTATTTCTCCTAGGAGGACAAGAAGAACTAGCCTACTCCTAGAGTATAGGAAAAGCTTCTAATAATCAAGTTGTACCCTACATAGCTTATCAAGGCACAAACTAGCCTCTACTAGAAGCATCAGCAATTTAATAATAATAGGAGACTCATATATAACAACAAGGCATCTCTACTTCAATTCACTCCCCTTTAATTATGGACATCTCTCCATCTTCAAGAAGATTCATCTGGCATTGCCTTTAATCAAAGATCATTGAGTTCTACAATTTCTGAGGCACAATAATAAAAGAGTCGATGCACTAGCTAACCTAGCCAGTTCGAATGATATTTGTAACCTTAATATCCATGGTAAAGAACAATATTTCCCAACCCCATAATAGGACCTCCCTCCCACAAGTCCCACTCTTGTACATGGTGGCAATCCTCATCAACAACTATCACTATATGAGTTGGTTAGATTATATCAATAATGGGAATTCCCTCTCGCCCTTTTGTGTGACTATAATCCTTATGCCAAATCTAGATGACACTAGCTTCCTTTGGATTCAAAGTTAGATCTTCCACTTAACCTGGCATTCACTTACCTTATCACAACCTCCTCTTGCACGAGTGCCCTGCTCCATATGGATTTTCCTATAGATAGAGGGATTGTTTCTCTTTCCCCTTTATCTCTTCAGCGTTCTCCCTATCTCCTAGGACCTCTTGCCAATTTTCTCAATTATTTGTTCAGGTTCATATCTCTATGAATGTTTGGAAATCCTAGAAGGCCCATTGTTGTCTCATTCACCTTCCCTTGTGGCTCATTTTGAATTGATATCCTCTCGCATTTTTTGCGATCATTTATATCGTAATCTTGTTTTTTCTTTCATTAGGTATATTTATACCTATCTGTCTCTCCCCTGTTTTTTAATGCAGGACTATCTATGAGGGAAGTCAACAATGTAGCCCCGACCAAAAATTGCGGGGCATTAGCTTGCAAAGGAAAGGGACAACAATGCAGTAATTCTAAGGAAGTTATGGACATGCAAAATGAGGTTGTTGAGCTCTATCTCCAGCGGGGTCAATTGGGAACATAGTGGACTTCTACTATGGACATTTTGGTTGCTCAAAGGCAACAATTGCAAGGAATGGGGGATGAAATTAGCACCTTAAGAAGCCATATTGAAGAAATGAAAAGCCCAGGTTAGCAAGGACCTCCATGAACTTCCTCTTCTGCTATATCTATCAACTATTCAAGTCCATCTCTTCCTAACTTGAATATAGAACCTCCCAACGTCTGCCTACTCAATGAGGATAATGCTCTCTCTCCTTATTAGATAAACGTGGAAAAACACTGATATAATTTTGGGTACTTTCTTTTTTTGTAAATAGTGTAAGGAACATAACTTTGGAATCCTTTTGTAGTTGTGTTACATAAAAAGTAAGCCTCTATCCCATATCGATAAACTAAACCACTGGCTATTTTGTTTTAAAATTGGAATTTCCTCTACAATCCAAACACATATTTAATATAATATAAATCCTTAGTTATGGCTAAAAAAATAATAAAAATAAATAAAAATAAAAAATATATAATAAATAAAATAAAATAAAAATAAATAAATCCCCAATTTTGATGGTTGGTTAAATCAAAGTGGAGTAAACATGGAGAGAAAAGATAAATATGATTCAAGTAAATAAATAATCCATGACAGAAATTAATAATTTATCATATAATTATAACCTAAAAAAAATTATAAATCACGCATTTATCTTGAATTGATTATTATAACTCTATTTTAAATAAAGAGTTGAAAAAAATAATTTAAATACAGCCTTTAGATTTATAATAATCAACTATTTCTTGAAATTTCTTGTATTTATACCGAAAAATAAAAAAAATCATATTAAATGACCATATATAAATTACACAATCATCTAACAATTATAAAATTCAATACTTAAACTAAATAATATCTTATCTACGTCACTTACAATAATATTCCAGACATTAATAATATCTTGTCCGCGTCACCTACAATAATATACAGGACCTTAATAATGCCTTAGAAAAAGTAGTAACTTCAAAGAATTATCACAGGACAAACTGAGGCAGTGGTTAAATGTGAAAGTCTAAAATAAACTTACGTGGGACCTACCAAACACTTGTACCCCTTTTATTCTTGAATATAAAAGAAAGTCAATATAATACTTTTTCATGAGCATGATCTGACCCTTTGAATCAAAGGAAAAGAGTTTCCTTATGATCGAAGTTTCTTTCTATTTCAAGGTACTCACTGACAAAAACAAACGCTATAGACATAGGAAAATTTAAACCGACTATTTTAAATTAATTTTTTAACTGTTTTAATTGCATGTTAGAAGCTAAATAAAAAATAAATTTATGTCATTTAACTATATGTAATTTAAATGAATAATAAATTTGAATCTATATGCCATTTAACTATATGTAATTTAAATGAATAATAAATTTGAATTTATATGTCATTTACAATAATTTTTGTTTTTGAGGGTGAATGTTTTGTCTTAAGAATAAGTTCTTAAATTATATTAGATGGTTCAAATTGTTGATTAATGTAAAAGATAATTTCAAAATCAATATTCAATATTGTATAAATTAGTATTTGCACATTACAGTGCAAAGGAACACTGACAGCGTTAAACAGAGGGCGATGGTGTTAAATGTAAAAAAACGATTATGTTTGTTTGTTTGTTTTGTTTTTTTTTTCACCACTGGTTTGGTATTCAGTAGTATCTCTTATGGTGAAAGGGGGGGAACTCACAAAAATAGAGTTCGGTGGATCCAATCACATTAGTAAGAAGCTAATCGATCTAAGTTTGCAGGTAATGATTCGATCCCCCCAGAAGATCAGTTATAAAGCTAACCGATCCTGGTCCAAAGGTATTGTCTCGGTCTTCTCACTAACACCATAGTGATAAGGTTGATCGATCTCAGGCCACAGGTCTTTATTCGATATTGAATTCAAGGAGATGCCTACCCAACTCAAGGTGGGAACTAGGTTGCCAATGGGATCGTTTCACCTAATCACGTTAGTAAGAAGCTAACCGAAAACGACGTGTTTCTATTAGTTTCGACCATAAACGATCAAACAACGCTAGGGTGGACCCCACCCGAAGGGGGTCACACCCGTCAGCCTATTTACTGACCTGACCCCAAGAGCTTTCGGGTTTTGACCCTGTGACCTCCCATTGACGAGGCCCCGGCTTGACCGATTGAGCTAACCCTTGGGGCTAAAAAACGACTATGTTAAACAGATAAAAAATTGATTTTTAAAATCGCCACGTGAAAAATCTCTACAATATCGACTTATAAATCTTTAGAATATCAACTTACAATTTTCTACAATGTTATCTCATAAAACCTCACACTAAAAAAACACCTCCAACCTAATTACCATATTTATTATTAATAAAATAAAACACCACATTTATTATTAATAAAATAAAACACCACGATGGAATCTCCATCATTGCATATTCATACAATATACAACTCTTGCAAGAATAGCGTACCACCCACCGCGAAGTGGAAAACTTGAGTGACCTTCTAACCACCGCCTATTGGCTAACAACTACAGCAACCTCGCAACTTTTGAACCGAATTCAAAACATTGATGCTCCCCACCCAAAAAGCGTGACATATAGTGGATGGTGCGAGTCCATCATTTCGCAATTTCACGTTAAGGCAGTCCACGGGGAAACCAACATATTCAAATTCGACGATTGGCTTCTCTCTCTATGCTAAGAGCGCTACGAAGCCTTTCACCGTTTTGATTTTCGAATTTAAGTTTAGCGTTCCGAAAATTCGGAGGGTCTTTTTGCTTTAAGGGACTCAAAGGTCAATTAATGAAGGTGTTTTGTCCTTTTCGAATATCTTTAGTATTCCACTAGGGAGGCGGTGTGGTGTTTTGGATAGAGAGGGGGTGTTTTGGTGATTTCTGGTTATTTTTAATAGAATTGTAAATATAAAAATATGGTGTAAAAAAAGGAAATTGTAAATAGTATGTGCTTGGCTAAGAGCTCGTCTTTCTTGGACGTAAGGAAACAGGTTAATGGCCCAAGACCCAGAGGCATCTGGCAGGAGTGAAAGCATGCTCCCTTACGGACCACCAGCTGGTTATTACAGGTGGCGTGGTTTTCCTTGATAACGGTGATGAGTCAAACCAACATTCGCGTATAGCAGCCATAGATGGTTGTCCTCACTGTTGGTTTGACCCCTGAGTTTGATAGGTTTTGCCACCTTCGAAAAAATAAAAATAAATAAATAAATATTGATTTATATTTAAATTATAAGTTTATTATTGGTTGAATATTTCACAATGATTTTTTTTTTTTTTGTTATTTTTGAATTAGGTTTTGAGGTCTATAATGAATTAAGAAAAGTGTTTTGGTAGAAATCACATAAGATAAATTTTTGTCATGTAATTATTTTAATTATTTTTATTTTAGTTTCAATTTTCGAGAGGATATTTCAAATCATCTTTAATATCAAATATATAATGGTGTTGACGTGATTTATATTTTTTTCCAATTTAAATTTAAAAAAAAAAAAATGTATCTTATATGAAAAGTATATTGGTCATTAATATTCTTGGATGGTTACTTTATTGTAAAAATATCTATGCATAAATATTGAGTTATATTTAAAATATGAGTTTATTGTATATAATTTGAGTGGACCTAATGGTTAAGAGTGTGTGTTTCTTTGTAATAGGTCACATGTACAAAAACTAGAGTGGTAGGACCTAACTAATGTCTTCTTACAATGTCTTTGGAAGTGTTAGCAAAAAATATACTTCTTTTATTATAGTCTTGGCTAAAATACTAAGTTAAAATATAATATACTTCTTATATTATTGTCTTGGCTAAACTACTAAGTTATAATATTCTTCTTCTCTTATTGCCTTGGCTAAAATACTAGGTTAAATAGAGATTAAGCTTTTTTAATTACTCAATTGAAGGGTCATATGGTACAAAGACTTACCTTCATTTACATTTTCATTTTCATTATCATTTTAATTTAACATTTCTCAACAATCTTACTCAATTTTCAAGAGGATATTTCAAATCATATTTTTTATAAAATATATAATGGTGTTGACGTGATTTATATTTTTTTCCAATTTAAATTTTAAAAAAATGTATTTTATATGAAAAATATATTGGTCATTAATATTCTTGGATGGTTACTTTATTATAAAAATATCTATGCATAAATATTGAGTTATATTTAAAATATGAGTTTATTGTATATAATTTGAGTGGACCTAATGGTTAAGAGTGTGTGTTTCTTTGTAATAGGTCACATGTGCAAAAACTAGAGGGGTAGGACCTAACTAATGTCTTCTTACAATGTCTTTGGAAGCGTTAGCAAAAAATATACTTCTTTTATTATAGTCTTGGCTAAAATACTAGGTTAAAATATAATATACGTCTTATATTATTGTCTTGGCTAAACTACTAGGTTATAATATTCTTCTTCTCTTATTGCCTTGGCTAAAATACTAGGTTAAATAGAGATTAAGCTTTTTTAATTACTCAATTGAAGGGTCATATGGTACAAAGACTTACCTTCATTTACATTTTCATTTTCATTATCATTTTAATTTAACATTTCTCAACAATCTTACTCAATTTTCGAGCGGATATTTCAAATCATATTTTTTATAAAATATATAATGGTGTTGACGTGATTTATATTTTTTTCCAATTTAAATTTAAGAAAAATGTATTTTATATGAAAAATGTACTTTATATGAAAAATATATTGGTCATTAATATTCTTGGATGGTTACTTTATTATAAAAATATTTATGCATAAATATTGAGTTATATTTAAAATATGAGTTTATTGTATATAATTTGAGTGGACCTAATGGTTAAGAGCGTGTGTTTCTTTGTAATAGGTCACATGTGCAAAAACTAGAGGGGTAGGACCTAACTAATGTCTTCTTACAGTGTCTTTGGAAGTGTTAGCAAAAAATATACTTCTTTTATTATAGTCTTGGCTAAAATACTAGGTTAAAATATAATATACTTCTTATATTATTGTCTTGGCTAAACTACTAGGTTATAATATTCTTCTTCTCTTATTGCCTTGGCTAAAATACTAGGTTAAATAGAGATTAAGCTTTTTTAATTACTCAATTGAAGGGTCATATGGTACAAAGACTTACCTTCATTTACATTTTCATTTTCATTATCATTATCATTTTAATTTAACATTTCTCAACAATCTTACCCTACTTTAAGAAAGTAGGGGTCTTTGTTAACTCTAATTGAGTTTCATTAATAAGGTTAGGCCACTCTCCTTATTTGAAAGGTCAACATGGTCAAACATGGTCAGACATGCATGCAATACAAACAAGTTGAAGTTTGGCAGTCCTTTAGGTCGAGAAACATTACCCTTGCATGAGAAGTGTGTGGCAACGAAGAGGGCTCGTACACCGTGCTATAGGGTAAGGGCGAGGGAGATTAAATGCCTTCACTCACAAAACAAAGGAATTGCATGTCACGTGATCTCAAACATGACCATTCTTTCTGTTGACATAGATATGGCAAACCTTGCTAATGGCAAATTAGCTCTCTAGTTAATCACTCTGACAAAGGCTTTATGCTCATTTATGACTTCTTCATGTGGTTCTGTCTCGGGTTTGCTAAGCTCAGGTTCGGCTATGACACTTGGGTAGCAATTCGTAGGATTCAAGGTTTAATCTCGTTCTATGGAATCATGTTATACAACCATGCAAAATTATTTATATTCCATCGAAAGTTGGCAGGGTGGCGAAATGTTGTTTGTATGATTCATAGTGGAGAGCAACCTGGCCGATCTCTTGAGGTGCCCTTCTAGCTTGGGCAGGGTCGCCTCACAACTCTTCCATTATTTTTGGGTAAAGTTCAGGCATTCACAACCTTCCTTTTCTCCCGTCTTTTCGCGATAACTATTATTGTTGTTTTATTTCCTTTAACCCTGTCTTTTGGCAGTGGGTTCATCACCAATATTTTTGTGTTGTTTTTACATAATACAGGGTCTAGGCCATCCTTCGAACTTGTGGTGGTCTTATCCCAAACTCCTTACAAGCGTCGAAGTCATCAGGAGTGCCTTTTGACTATCCAGTTCTTGTATGTGGGGTTGGTATTCAAGTTCTTTTTCTATATGGTTTTGAAATTGGGTTTGCTAATAAAATTGTCACTGTTATCTCTCTTCCTCCTTGAGGTTCTCAGGCTGTCCATCTATACCTCCTTTATCACGAATTTTACTTATCTAATCATGTTCCAAGCTTCTTCATTTCTGGTAGAAGCAGTAATCCCTCCTATAGGTTTCACAAGTTGGAAGCGTTTTACTTTCTAGGTTCGGCTGGTAATTATTATCCTTATATTTACATATGAGGCAACATTTTCTCCCCCAAGTACCAATATTAGGTGGGGCTTCACCTTGTAGTCTTTGTAGGTAATTGTTTGCATTATAGGTATACAATGGCTCCGAGACGTCGACTTCTAACGTGATGGGGTGGTGCATCGACTTCATCTTCCTCAAGGCACAAGCGACTTTTTGCGTGGGAATTTATCACATTTCTTTTTACATCGCGCCCCTTTAAGTCAAGAAAGAATCACTGAATCTAGAAGCAAAGGAATTCGACGACAAGAAATGCTTCTCCGACTGAGAGATTGTTGGAAGTTCTGCGAAATGGGTACCGAACCCCGATAAATTTCGAAAAAAGAAGAATTCACCTCTTACACTCCATCACTCATCATCGTCAAATGGAGACATTGCTCAACATGGTAATTAAAGACAAAAAGGTGGAAAACTACAAGCTCTTTGAAGAACATGAAGAAATAAAATGATACTACGGGATATCAGATACAACCTATATGATATTGTCGTCAGGTTAACCTGTGTGGAGCGTTTTATAGTCTCTAATTCAGGGACTGATTCTAATGCTCCAAATGATGAGGAGGCATTCGTCAATGTTGTGCTTCTCAATGTAATTCTGGCAAACCTAGGATCAACTCATAACAATTCTCAAGCTGCAGACTCTCCTAGTTCGCCAATCATCATCATTGACTAACTCTGGTTCACATACATATATCTAGTTATGTGTTTCCTATACAATTATAGTGGTATATTTAGTGCTACATATTTGGTTTGTTATTTTTTTTATATACAAGTCTCCTGTGGATATCTTGCACGTTGAGAATGGAGAAGTTCAGTCAACGGTGGCCGTAACTGCCATGTATTCTAAAGGTCACCTTATGACTCTATAGTTCAGTTTTTCCAGCTGGTTTTTGACATATGTGGATTCAGAAAGATGTAATCAGTAAAAGATAGGAACTCTGGAATTTTGGAAAAGATCCTATGCTCATAACGCATGTAATTCTTACAACTATCAATAGAATTTTGTCTATATATTTACAAAAGAATAAGAAATGTTGAAATGACCCATCTTTTATTTTTTTAAGTCCTCCCCTAGGGAATAGTAAGAGGAAACATTCTTCCTTGCAAAAGAGGTGCCTTCTTAGCAAAGAGTAATGTTTACATTGAGGTATCCACACTCTCCATGGGGAGTGGAGTGAGGTTTTTAAAAGGGCTTAAAACCCTCTTGACCTTTGGTGGTTATACCCAATGGTGCTAAACACATAATCGTTCTACCAAATGGGTTTGTGATTTTTCCATTCTTTTACATGAGAAGTTTTACCTTTGACTAATGTGTTACCAATAATTATGCTAAAAATAAGATTCGTAATAGGAAACATTATACTTGTAATCCATTACTTTCATGTAATTGTATTTTTCACACTCTAACACTGATATTTTAGAAATATCTTTTCAAATCAACATAAAAGTAAATTTGAGTAACGAAAAACATTGTTAAGTCTCACATCTTTAGTGGGTGTCATAGTATTATATTTAACAATAGTACTACCAATGGCCTTAAGGGATTTACAATGTTTGGAGTCAAGAGGCAGATTGGACATTATCACCCAAATTGGAATTGAGGATAATGATTCAATATGTGAAACATGGATTCCACATCTTCATAAAAGAGATTAATTTTGCTTATAAATCAAAATCCACTATGTGTAATGAATGCTCTAGTTCATGGAAAGAGAAATTATGGGATGAAAAATCCTTTCAGACATGAGGGATCCTTCCAGAATGAATAGAAAAATCACATCTAATACTAAAATTTTGTTAATATGGGTTAAAAGATAAGTAAATCTATAAATCACTATGTATTCCATAAAATAATCTTCTAATTCACTATCTTAGTTAACATAGTGTCATTAAAGTAGAAAGATGGAATGGAAGTCTTTTATGGGAGCAAGATAAATTCCATGAAGGAAATTGCCTTGTTATGGGTTACTTCACTTGAGGGGGGGGATTTTGAGATTAATACAAATAGAGAAGATGCTAATTGGGAAAAACAAACCCACCCACAAAATTAACAAGTAGAACAAGTGTCCTTTTGAGATAGACATAACATTTAATTAACTTATATGAAGAATGCACACAACTTTGAATGCAAGGGCTACCATCATTAATGTCAGATAACTATATAGGGGAGGGGGGTGGAATCACAAAGTGACAACATGCTACCATGGCAACTAGGGAAAATCCTAACTAGGCAAAGAATGAATTGTGTTCCATTTCTTCAACAATCTTATTGATTTCTTTGTTTATTACAACACAAAAACTAACATCGATGCCATCTCACTTGCAAAGAATGACATGCCTTAAAGAGAACATGGAATTAGGCTTTAGTTTGTATTATTATATATATATGTGTGTGTGTGTGCAAGACATGACTTTTTGATGCCATAATTTCAATCCTTGCATTATTTTTGGTACACCATGGCTACCCTAAGTTTTTGGAGTGACCCATAGAAATAGAACGTGGTCCACATAATGAGGGAAATCCATAACATTTGAATCATAGGTAAGGATGTGAAACTCCTTACTCACCACCAGTGGGCCCAAGTTTGTTAAGCAAAGTAACCACATAATTTTTTAACAAGAGCCACCTTATTTTTCTCTACAAATATAAAACTTTTTAGGTAGGTCAGTTTGAGAATTCTAAAACACAAATAAATTCAAGATTATACATGAGCTAATTGTAATATTTTACCATTATATTACCTAATTGAACAAAGACTTTAAGTTTTTTCCTTAAATAGGCTATTGAAAACTAATATTAATGCAACAGTGAAATCTAATGGTTAAATTATTGTTTTTTTACCATAATTTGATTATACATTCTTCACCATCTTTTATTATTTTATATACACAAATAAATTTAAAACTTAACAAACTCAAAAACAATCCATATATCCAAATTAACAATTCATACCATTCCAATAATATTAAATCAAATTCTAAGTAAAATGCATGAGAAAAAAAATAAATATAAAACATTTAAACTACACTAATTAAAAAATATTAAATCAAAACATTTAAACTACACTAATTAAAAAATATTAAATCAAATTTTAAATAAAATCCATTAGGAAAAATTAAATATAAAACATTTAAACTACACTAATTAACAGAAAGAATAAAAAACCATAAAAGATTTAAACTACACTAAAACAAATTTTTCCTGAAAATAACCGCACAATTATCAAAATAGTAGAGTTCTCACTATACTTAGAGGTCGGCACAACTTGTCTATGGAATTTTGAAACATCCCGGTCAATTTAGTCGATAAAATTGGCGCCTCATTCCGTAAAAGCGGTCATGGTGTCCCCTGATGGTTGATTTTCACACGGTTAAAAAAATTCAAAAATATTGGCAATTTCGTGCTACAAGTTGTAATATTATTATTTGATGAAAAAGAAATTCCCCGTGTTTTTCAATCAATTTAATTTTCCAATATTTTTATTTTTATTTTTAATTCACCCCTGCAAGCTTCACTCACTTTTTCTTCCTCCATTATTTCATTTCATTTCAATCTTTTTGTATGTATTCAAAAGCTGAAGAAGACCAACAACATTTCCTTCGAAAGGAGGGATCGTGTGAGGGTTTGGCTGGCGTTCCAGGCCTGGTAAGGGGCTTTGATCCTCATCCACCCCCTTCATCTAACGGCTACGATTATCTCCACAGCCAAGTAGTAACGAATCGACTATGGAATGAGCTGCGGATCGGCGATTTTGCTGTCGATATTTTGGAAAATCGTTCAGGCGCAGGTAGGGTTTATTGTTTTGCCAGGCAGGATTAGGTTATATTTTTTAAAATCTCGTCCCTGGAAGCAGCTGCTGTGGCGGTTTCGCGGTATGCCAAAAGCCGGAGTTGAGAGGGAAAGGATCCGGATCGGGATCTGATAACGAGCCAGCCTGTATTGTTTGTGATAGCTTTCATTTTTTTGTTAAAACAAAGGTTGGGATCTTGTTTGGGCTGGAGGAGCTGATAGGGAAAATTCGAGAAGGCTAGGGTTCGATCCGTCGCAGATCCGTCAAAGTGGAAAATTCGTTGAATTCAATGGAAGCCATGGAGAATTTGGTTCAGCTTTCAGAATCTATGCAGCAGGCCGCTGCCCTGCTGGCAGACGAAGAAGTAGAGGAGTCGTCGACGAGGAATTCTACTTTTCTCAACGTTGTGCCCCTCGGCAATGTTGTAAGACATCGTGGCCTCTGCTTTATTTATGTGTGATGTTATCTGATCATTTCGAATGTCGGACATCGGGTCTGTAATTGGAAGATCCTGTGGCCTTTTGCTATTTCTATTGCAAGATCTTGTATGGTCGGTAATTGATCTGTGTTTAGTTTCTGGCAATTATGATCGGCGGTAGTTCCACATGGCAATTTTGGGATTACATGTATTGTTGTTTGATTCGGCGTTATCAGCTTGTTTCGGTCTGTTCATTTCAAATGTTGAAATCTGCAAGAATAATCTTGACATGTGCTATCACGTAGAGCATTATGACAAATTTGGAAGTAAAAACAACTCTGGCTTAAATCACACGGTGAGCTTGTTTTACCATGATATTTTTCCAAGTCGCATCACTCCTATAGAACCCATATATATTTTGGGGATTGGATGTTCCTTGGGCCTCAGTCAGCGAAAAAGTTTTACCATGATTTAGCTTCAATGCACATCTCTCCCACAGAACCCATCCTATATGCTGGGTAGTGGATCTTCCTTTTATGGGCTTCAATCACCAGAGGAAATTGACTTTCTATGGATCGTTCCATATGCTATCTACCTCTGAAAATATCATACAGGGTTCAATATCCCAGGCTGGAAACGGTTTCAATTGGGGCTTGTTGTAATTGCCAAGATGACTCCATTTACCATAGCTTTATTTCCTTTAATTGCGTGATCTAACACTACACTGCGAGTGAAGATTTCAATCTATCTTCTGTGCAATTCTGCAATCTTTTTGATCAAAATCTGAACCCAGGTTTAAGTCTGAACCCGGAAAGCATGTGAGTAGCATATATTTGTGTTCCACAGTCATAAATTTATAGAACGATTGAATTTTTTTAATGCTTTTGGAGACCTTGAACTTCTTAATGTGAGCTATAATCTTATGCGTTTAGTCCCAATGGCATGAAATTACTTGTTAAATCAAACGAATTCTGTTTTTGTTTAGTCATTCTGCAAAGTTCCCACAAACTGGATGCCCTGCTGAAATTCAATGCAATGCGTGTCTTATTGGACATGGACATGCGCCTATTTCAGGGATTGTGGGCACCTATGATATCGGCAGATTGACTTGCAATGGTTCGCTTTAAGTTGGATTGTTGTGCATAGCATCATGTAGGCTTCTTTGTTAAGAGTAGACGTTTCTGTGATGCTTGGGCCAATTCCCTTCTGAAGTTGTCATATTTTGGTTCTTGGTTATACCATCCTAATTCTCTAGTCTCAACAAACAGGCCAGAAAATCTTATTGTGAGATCAATGTCTGGCACCATGAGTTACTTCTTGCTTAATATTGTCAACGTTATTGCATCACTATAATATATTTTTTGGACTTAAATCAGTCATATTTGTACTGTTGATTCTAGGATGAAATCATGAATGCTAGTCCTGTTGATATCTTCTGGTTATCCAAGAATTGTAGACCATTTAATAATTTTTTTATCTTCCATATTTATTTCGTTGACATGATATAGAATCATTCTAATTTATTTGATCTATGGTTATATGCAGGGTGCTGGAAAGTCAGCTGTATTAAACAGTCTGATTGGTCATCCTGTGCTGGTATACATATAATTGTGTTTCTTTTATTTATCTCAAGTTTAGAATAATTATGGTGCCGATGTAAAAGTATTGTAATCTACATATAATGGGGGTTTTCTGGCCTTGCCTCATCTGACCTACTCATTTGTCTCTGATGTGCAGCCTACAGGAGAAAATGGAGCAACTCGTGCACCAATCTTAATTGATTTGCAACGAGACAGTTCGGTTAGCAGCAGGGCAATAATTCTTCAAATTGAAAACAAGTCTCAGACAGTTTCTGCCAGTGAGTACATTACCTTCATTAATGTGATTTAAGATTTTACTTTTGGTTTGTTGGAGCATATGGTATATACCTATTTGTTTTGGACTACCTGCATCACCAATCACTTATTTTAATATATTTACATTACTGGGAGGCTTGTACCTCTCCCTAGAATGACTTCTATGCCCTCTGTATAGCGAACGTGAACTTATTCAATCTTCCCTGAGATTGTAACAAGTACTGTTTTGATTTGGTTTTCAATTAAATTTCTACATTTGTTAAGCTTGTGTTTCATCTTTTCCTCAAAAAACACAAAATAATTGGATTCTCCTGCTTGAAAGATTCTGTTAAACATTTTTTCATTTTTGAATTCTTTGTTAATGAATGTTTGTCTTATATGCTCTTAGTTCATGTATTTTCATAAAGTAGAAAACTTCATGCCCTTGCTACTGGGATTGCTCATTGACAGAAAAGTGCAACCACCACTGACCTTCAACTATTTCTTGTTTCAGGTGCACTTCGTCATTCCCTCCAAGATAGGCTAAGTAAAGGGTCAGGAAGAGGTCGCGTGGATGAAATATACCTGAAGCTTCGCACAAGCACTTGTATGTTATTTATTTCTCCTCTCTTTTTTGTGATGGCTACATTATTTATCGGATGTGGCATTTGCTTGTATCTGATGCTTTTCAGATACCTTTAAAAATGAATTGCTGAAAAGATAACACTGGTTTAGAGGCACTGGCCCATTCATAATGCTGCAAATGGCATTGTGAGAACTCTGAATTAATCTGAGTCTAAAACAGTCACTGTAAAGTTGTTGGGATGATCTACAGAGAAATCTCATTTCATGTGCCACCTCTGCAGTGATTATAATTATTTGCTCTGTTTTATTTATTTATTTATTTTTGTTTTTGTTTTATCTCCCCCAGAGAAAAAAACCGCAATTTTCATTAATGAAAATAAAAATTACATTCTGTAGACACCATGTTTGTATGCGAATCTGGTCTGAAAACTGTTCGATACAAAAATACAAGATACAGGGCACACTGGCCCTCAGAATAAGCCAAAGAAAAAAACCATGTAAAGCCCAGAAATAGGCAGTCGATACATTTGAAAACCTATTTACGAAACCTATCAAGAATGGTGCAAATCCCACAGATATAGGTTGATAACAGAAGCAGCAGAAACCCCAATAGGAGCAGAGCCAGGCTTTAAAGAAAAAGAAGCAACTTCAAAGAACTGGTCGGCGAGCACCAGGACCAGAGTGAAGGTCCCAGGCATAAATAAAAAACAAAAAATAAAAAGTGATGCTAAGTCCAAGAGAAACCCATGGCAACCATGAATCCAAAGACAAACCGTCGGGCATGGAGAGAGATGCCGCTGAGGATGAAGAATACTCTCATCACAAACCCCGAAATGTAGACCCCCGACAGCAAAAGAAGAGGCTGCAGGGGTCCTATACATGGAAACTGGCCACAGGTGCAGATGTCTGGCCAAGCAAATCTGCAATGCAAGACCAAAAACAAAGTGTGAATGTGGACACCCACAAGCCAAAACCCCAAATCGACCCCAGAGCCGGCATCCAAACTGCTTATAAAACCTGCAAATACTGAAACACCCACCATAGTATTACGCTTAATTGTGAAGCATGGAACATGGGGTGATGGCGGCTAGGGATTCAACTGCCTCGCTTCCCACTCCATGCAAAAAACCACCTTCACGAAGGGAAAAAACCCGTTATAGAAGATCTGTACAGAAGTGGCGAAAGGAAATGCCTAAAAGCAGCAACGATGGCTCGCAAACGTCCAATCTGCTGTTAGTTCTCTGCAAAGCTCTTATGCGGCTCTGTTTGAATGTAGATAACCACATTTATCACCCAAAGTGAGCCAATTTTACAACTTTTCAAATGACTCATCCACACTAGTTGAAGCTACAAGGGATTATTTATAATGCCATTGAAATTTAAATGCTATGGTTTATTGGAAAAAGGTAGAAATGAAAAAACCAGATAGGTTTCCAGTATTTCTTGTCGAGTGATACTCCAACTCAATTCTGCTGGAAAAAAAATTGTAGCTTGTTTCCTCTACCCAAGTTTTGGCAAAATTCTTTTGATGTATCTCTGAATTGAGGCTTTTGTGATTTTTTGGTCTATACGTGTTTCGAACCATCAAGCGTGGTTATCGTCAGGATAAGATGGAGAAGCAGATATGGCATACGTTTAAATAGAGAGCACAATGTCGAGAATATAATGGTTAGAATCTAACAGCTAGATTTTAAAAATATTAGAAATATGACTTTTAGATTAATTTCTAAAATATTTTAATAAGATAAAGTCAACAACTAACAATGAAAATAAAAATAAAAATAAAATAAAAACAGATTTTTATATCTATGGGTCAAACTAAAAATTGAATTAAACCAAATTTGATGCATTAGAAATCAAAATGGTCAAATAAATTCAATAAAAGTCACGATGGATGATAACTTGATCCTCCTTTGTTTGATTTATATATTCATATATTTGGCACATGATAAGAGACAAGAGTGTCACTATGAATTATATGAAGTACTACCATAAAGGTACAAAGAGCTTTGGTTCAAAATCACATCTTTCTTTGATATTGATAATTACTCCACTCGAAGCATCATCCCCCTAATAACTTCTTGATATGTTGTGAAAGTAGTTGCAAGGCAGGTGTCCACTAGATGAATGTTATCAAAGCACTTAATACATATCAAGAAGCTTGTGGAAATTTCAGTAATTGCTCATGCATCTTAGACAACAAATTGCACCCAAGTCAACCTTTTTAAACCTTCTAGATGATTTAAGAACACATCTTGCACAATGACTCAAATTAACTGGGAGTATTTTGCATGATTTTTGTGATTTCTTTTCCGAAGAAAATCACAATTTTATTCAAAGAACAAATTACATATTTGCAGATGCTTGGAAGCATTCAATCATTTTAGCCTGATGGCTGATGCACCAAAATAGCAAAAAAATATAAAAAATTACGTAGATTGTCGGGACTAATTGTGATAATAATCACCTAGTTTCCCCTTTTTGCCCTTCTTTTTCTCCACCTTTCGCCAAACACCTTGCTTGGGAGTTGCTGTTACTATTGCCATTTGATTGCCATCTAACTGTGAGGGGATTTTCTTGTCAGAGTCTGAGCTTCAGATACATGGGGTCTCTTTATGACTCCTGTTTTAGTTTTTGTGGATGTCTGCTTTTTCTGCTGCTCAGCTATTCTGATCTCTGTTGATTCAGGGCCCTTTTGACTAGTTTCCATAGTTTCTGACTGATCCCCTCCATCTCCAATATCTTGGTTGCCAGGTTGAGTCTGTGCTTCTGTGTTTTGAGTCTGTTCCTCAGGTTCTTCTCCTTCCTCTTTAGAGGTGTCAGGGAACTCCCATCTCCTTGGCTTTGAAGCTTGCCTCTTTCTGTTTTGGGGTCTGTTTAGCTTGTGAACATGTGTATCATGCAAATGTTCTGTTTGAAACAATATCGACATCTGAATCTCGTATTCTCATAATCTAATACCTGTGTCAATTGAAAATTTTCATGTTTTAAGAGAAGACAATCTGGAAGACCTTTGCTAAGATCGATCTCTACGCATATTCTTGCAAAGGTAAAAATACCTTTTGTTGTTCTTTCCAAATCCATCTTTTTGAATTTTCCCAAAGTATTTTTGATGTACTCCATAACCTTGTGGTGCCAAAAAAGTAGAGATAGGTTTGGCTACTAGCATCAAACTTTGGAAACCAAGGGGTGACAAAGAGCCCAACTCTGCCCCAAAAACATGGCCCTTCATTGAGAACTTTACCAACATCCTGATGTGAGAAAAATTGAACGACGAAGAAGCCTTTAGAGCATAAGTATATGTCACAATTTGCAATCCAAGAGGAGTATACTTACTGATATAAATCTTCAGTTTTTGGCCAGAATCCATTAAAACGATAGACCAAAGCCATAGTTTATTGTTCATCAAAATATGATTTTACCTCTGTGGCTTTTACTTCTAAAGCTGGTACCTTGTCCATTTGCTCGACGCTGTAGGGACCTGGAATATTTTGGACTTGATTAGCTGAAGCGACAGGCTTTTCCTTGAATGCATCCTTGAGGGAAATAGAGCCTGGAGGGTTTCTAGGGTTTGGAGTATTGTGGCTACTCATTCATGGACTTCCTCCCTGCAACCTCAAGTTTATGATGATGGTGGAGTTACGTTCGATGTCATAGTCCTGTAACCGGATGTCATCTTGTAAAATTTGCCTTCATAAATCAAGCTCTCTGAAGATTTGCCGATATACCCAGGGAATTTTGCATTTGTTTTTCAGATCGCTTACTAGATTCGAGGCTCGAACCTCTTAGAGATGCGATTTTCCATTTGGGTTTTTGCAAAAATTTGGAAGGAGATTCGAAAATATTCCTCCAGATTTGTAGTTTTAGAGTGTTTCTCTACCAGATCTGTGGGGATATAAAACAGATCTACAATTAGGAGGGCTTTGTTCAACAAAAGCCAGATGAATTGAGTGGATCTTCGCCTTTGTAGCTCCACAAGGTAAGAATCTCGCACGACACCTTCCATCTTCGTCACTTTCTCCACAATGAGCAAAATCTCCGTGACCATGGCTGCGCAGGTAGAGTAGGCATAAGAACCCAGCTACACATCCCATAGCACACTTGTAATCTGAACCACGCTCGAGTCTGCATAGAAAGGTTCAGACCACCATTTCTTTATCATCTGCAAACAAATTGCCACCCTTACTATGTCAGAAAAGACTAAATAGACTTTGGGCATCAGAGATCTTGAAAGAGGGTGAAACCACTTGAAGAGAAATCCAGTGCAACCATTACCATGATTGGAGTCTGGACTCATGCTGAAACAATGGCTCCCCAGAAACATGGTCTCTGGGAGCATCAGAGGTGTGCTGTAACTTGACAGAGGCGACAGGAGATGCAATGCCTGTGAAAACCCTAGCGCTTCTATCCTGATCTCCACTTTGAATAATATTGAAAATAGAATTTAATATATTAACAGCGCATAATTTTTTGTGATAAAGAAAGTTTATATTAACTTGAGCCTAGATGGCCAAAATTATTTACACAAAATACAGGTTCCGAGGGTCTGGATGAATGCCTGACCTCTTAATTCAACACTCTTCAAAATACTTGATTTGGAGCTCATAATACCTACTCAACTACTGTATTTGATTACTAATGACAAAATGCAGGGCTACGACACTTGAAAACCATCATGCCTAGACTTAACTTTATTTCATCCCATATCCATGGGTTGATTCACATGAAACATAAAAGCCTCTTCATGTAAGTTGTACAAAACATGGAAATGTGTACAAGTTTCAAAAATTGGAATGCTAGGAAACTGACCCCACCAAAATGGGTACATGGGGGTAACATAGTATATAAAAATTATATATATATAATATATATATATAGGTAGTTCTTTATTTATTTATTTTTCTTTTTGATATTTATGAAACAGAAATACACATTATCATCCAAGAAAATGAGCAAGGAAGTAAGGATAGAAATTGGCGCTGACAGGTTGATATTTTCCTATGGTTCCCACCCCCTTCATGAACACAGCGATGGGCCCGGAAACTTCCAAAAAGCCACCCAAAACATTATTGCGGATTGCCGAAACACCTTGGAAATGCTTCCAGCTGTACCATTAGTGTTTCCAGATTTAGAAATGTTGTATCTTACAGCCAGCGGTGTTTCCGAAGTGCTCAGTACCTGTTCCAGTGTTTCAAGGCATTTTCAGTACCAGAATGCTCTCTGGGTGGATGCTTGTTGCAACGTGGCTATACATTAACTGAAATCTCGATTGATTCAGAATATTTTCAGATTTTATCCAAAGTAGGATAACATGAAATTCTATTAGGTTTCTAAAATTTTAGCAACTTGGAGATCTCAATGCATATTGCATATACATTAAAGGATTAAGTGGCAAGAAAACAAATGGTTGATATACTGGTTATGTCAGATTGATTTTAAGTCAGTAGTCAAGTTCAATTTGTAAGAACACATCTTATAAGACAGTTTCATGTAACCTCTTGCATTTTGCCATTCAAAATGGCAGCAAATTGCTAAATTAACCATATAACGAGGATGCATTAGCAGAACTTTTCAAGTTTTATTTTTCTATATAACAGAATAGAAGTTTGTCTTGGAAAGTATTCTCAATTGAATTTACTGAAGAAAGCGTGTATGCAGGCTCCATGTTTAAGTCTCTTAGATCAATTAACAAATGAAGTACATGTGTTGCTATGCATTGAAAAACATTGAACCCACAGACAATGAATCAGAATTCTCATTTAAAATTCTCAACAGTGAATCAAAGTTCTCATTCAGCATTGGACAACCATGCAATTGTTAGAAAAACAGTAATCTTGATCATTCTCATTAATAGATCACGAGTTTTAAACCAAGTACTTTCAAACATCGCCTAATGGCATATCCAAAAAAGGAAACAAAGAAAAATAACATAGCTGATTTTTCAAAGCAAATCTTCTTGTTCTACTGCCTCTTGATTATCGTTGGCATCACTAAGGTCCTCTGTCAATGGCCTTTCCAAGTAATCATTGTTCTCAAACCTAGGCTCCTCTTTTGCGATGGTAGTTGGGGGAATCTCGATAATTCTATGTGGTTGTCGCTCCTTGTCCACACATATGGCATCTTTTAAGGATTGATCCCATCTTTGGAAAGGAGCTTCCTTGTACCTTGCAGTTTTTTTGGGTTTTTTGGAAAGTGTTCTATGAACATAGGCTAAGTTCTTGGTGTTCTTAGAGCTCAATTGTTTTCTCTTCTTGAATGGAAGAATGAGTAAGTGCTCCAATTCCTCTCACAAGAAGAGAAATTGGCTACTTGAGAGAGAAATTGTATAGAAAATGCCTGTGACATAGGAGCAACAACAACATGAAGCCATTGCCAATTAAGTGGATCCTTTTTTACTATGCTCATCTCTCAAAAGCAGCAGGTGAAGCAAACACATTTCGTCCACATTAAAATTTGGCAAACAAAGAAAGTATGTTGAATGTCTCTTTTATAGAGCCATTAATTGTTCTAGCAACATTCATAAACCTGTTCAACTTTTTTCCATACTGGGAAGGAGGCCTCTTTCCAGTCATATGTCATAGGTTGCCATATGAAGAGGGGTGTTCAATTTATTCCAGCACCCATGTATAGATGTTTTCAACTGTAGCCATAAGAAGGGATCTCTCCCATTTGTAATTGGATTGAGTTCTCTCACACTTATAGTCCATATACTTGTAAATCTTACCTAAACACAGGCTCTCTAGATCCATATAATGGGGCATATTACATATTGGCTCTACAAATTCACAACAAATTTAATGTCCACCCAATAATGATAATCCAAAAGTAAGTGCTACACCTAAGAAAAATGTGATGACTAAGTTGCAAATATGGTAATCATAGATTAAGAAGCTCCATTTTGGCATGCTGTGGTAAATGGCTTGGAAATGGTGGTGGTTGCATATAAAAGGTCTGAATGTTGCAGCCAAGTTTAATTGGTATATGAATACACTCGAGTATCTATGTCTTTTAGTGCATTATTTGAGGATTGCATTGTGCATGGTGTCTAAACGATGTGTCTAGGCGTACATCAGGTGCACACAAATCTTAAATTTTAAAGTATAGGAAAATAGATCTATGGAAAAAATCAAACTGAAAGTAAATGTAAATTAGCAATAATGTAAAGCATGGACACTAATTTGTACTCATTTTAGACTTAATTGTGCTGCTTTGCAAATTAGGCTGCATCAATGACAATTTTGGTAGGCATTGGATGGCCCCACCTTTGCAATGGTTTCAGATAATTGGTCCATAAAGAACAAAATGTTCTTCTCTTGATTGGAATAGTGGATGACCTCTAGAAACCATGGATCTGATATGGAGAAGACAATGATGTTAATCAGTGGATAATTCCCACAATCTGTCCAACTATCCATAACAACGGGACATACATCCACACTTCAAGACACTTTTAATGGTGGCATTGCCTTCACAAGGAATGCTTTCTCCTTATCAACCCGAACAGTTTCGAGCTCCTCATAACTATTTGCCTTGCTGGTCCATCATTAATGACATGTGCCATTTGTTCAAATTAGGGTGAGTGTGATGCATTGAAAGCTATGCCACATGCAAGGAAAAATATGCTATAATAAAATCATACTGTCCTTGCTCTTCACATACATGTCATAAAATCCACCAATTTCCATCTGCTTTGCTGGTCCATCATTAATGACACAAACTATTTGTTCAAAATAGGGTGAATAGGATGCATTGAAAAGTTATGCCACATGCAAGAAAAAATCCACTATTACAAGATCACACTGCCCTTGTGCTTTCACAAACATATCATAAATGCCACCCATTTTAGCTGTCTTACATGATGTAATTGGAATGTTATTGGTGATTTTGGTGACACATTTTCATAAACACAAACTTCATCATCAGATGTCATCTCTTTCTCTTCACTTATCATTGGCATTAGGGCGTGCTAGTTAGATTGCCTTCTTGGGTGCAAATCTTCAACCCTTTCCTTCTCCCTTTGTGCTTTAGGGAGTTTCTTAGGGTCTTCGGAGTTGCCGACAAAAACTAAACACCATTTTTGGGAAGATGCATAAAATTAGCTTTAACTCCAGTACAACTACACATCCAATGTGGGGTACAAAGCTTTGCATTAGATGAAATGTTGCTGCCCCAGCATCTGTGGCCCTCCTTGTCCTTTCTTCATATTCTGCAGCAGATACAGGGAATTTGAGAAAGCCATTGTGGAGAAAATTGAATGAAGATTTCAAGATATTTTTTTTAAAAATGAATTCTCACCTATGTTGCACAGGTTCTCGAACCTGGGGGTGGGGTTCTCAAAACCGTCCCGGGTTCTCGAACCCAAGTACTGAATTCTTGTACGGGTGCTTCTGAGAAGAACCCATAAGAACCGGGTTCTTCTATGAAGAACTGGGTTCTCCATTAAAAAAAATTGGGTTCTTTTGTCTTGACCAGTGTTGTGAAAATCGTGATTTTTTCCCTCTGGCGATTAAATTGCGATAAATAAACGAAAAAATCACCGGTATTTTTTTTTTTTTTTTTGCCGATTTTTATTGAAAAAATTGCGATTTTATGAAAAAATCACGATAAAAATGAAAAAATTGCGATTGTTTCTTAAAAAATCCCCGGGGGTTGCGACAACATGGTTTTATAACGTTTTTTTGGGGTTTTTCATGTGCTCATTTGGACAGTCGTGCATGGAGGGAGTGGGGCAGCTTAATGATCAAGTCTAGGCCCTAGTATTGATATGCTACTCATGGTAATGTTAAATTCTTAAAGTAAAAGTAACATTCTCCTTAATCTTCATTTTCGTCCTTTTACTTAAATTTTTAACATTACCATGAAATAACTCAGGATGTTTGAGAGTGGTTCCAGCCTCATTGGATTTCATATGGAGAAAGTAGAATTTTAGATTTCATTCAAAATCCATCTGACTTATTAGTTTTTTAGGATTTCAGGATTGGGAGATTGTAATGTTTCCATGTGACACCGCCTGCCAGGGCTACCACTGCCACCAGTAGAGGACATGGTCTACCTCCTATAGCTCCTACTTCTAGTTCTTCAGCTTCTAGAGCACATCAAACTCCACTGCCATCTCCACCAGCACGGGCACCAACATCTACATCTAGAGGGAAAGGGAAAGTGTGGCATTTTCTCGCAAGAGGGGCAGAGGAAATCAATAGGATTAGACTTTCATTTTATTGTATGACATTATGACATTATGAGATACATTATCATATTTTTTGTTGATATTTTGAGGCTGAGTTGGGACTCAGGAGTCAGGACTTACTATTCAGGACATGATTCAATGTTAGTGTGATTTTAGCGCTAGAAATGATATTAAACATCTTATATATTAGTTTTTTAATCATATTTATGTGTCAATGTATTTATTTTATGTTGTAGATGGTTTAGATATTAAAAAAATTGAAAAAAAATGAATATTTTTGTACCAAACGATTATTTCCCGATTATTTCCGATAATTTCCCGATAATTCCGATTTTTTCCTTGCGCCGATATTATCCCGATAACGATTAATGCAACATTGACTAGAAGCCTGGGGGACGCATTGGATCTTATGCAAGATTACAGGTGGTTTCCATTTGGGTTTGGTTTCCCTATACAGGATCCTAACCTCTAGAGGTCTACATTGGCACATGTAGGGTGTGCATAGAGAGCCATTGGCCTCCACAACCACAGAAAGCACTCCACGGATCTTCATGGATGCCCAGACTTTTGGGATGATGGTGATATGCTTGGTACATTATGCCCACACTCTTGATAGGTGTCCCAAGACTTGTATGATGTCATGGCAGCATTCATTCCACCACTTGGACCCTTGCAGAGGATCTACATGCATCTCTGATTCATATGGAGACCCATGGGGTCATTTATGTGCCCTCGTACCCACTGGGAGCACCACAGGTCTACTACTTGGAGAACAAGGGGCCACCCCTTTGTCCATCATATTCCGAGGAATTTATTCCTCAATATGGCACTTCAAGATATTATTGAGCCTTTGGAGGGCCCTACGACATGCACATATTTTTATTTGGCTCCTTGTGAGGCTTATTTTTACACTTATGTGCTACTTTGGTAGGCTTGTCACCAATAGGGGTCTTATTTGCACATTATTTTATCATTAGGGGCTACTGTGGGCCCATAGGCTAATTCGAACTCTTTAGGAGGCTATATATTGATGTTAGATACGCTCATTTGTATCATCACTAGACTTGGGATCTCTCTAATCATAGAGAACTTCACATTTTTTCCTTGGGGGATATTTTCTGGAGATGGATGAATTTTGACGTATGGATTTGGGTTATTTATCTTGTATTGGAGCTTTGTCTTGTGAACGAAATGTTGGTTGGAAATACTCTATAATGTTGTAAGTGAATTTTGATGTTAGTATTCTTGTTGTTGCATACTGCTAAAATTAAGGCTAGTTGCTGCATAATTGAGATGTGGAATTGAGCATGTTTTAGTTTAATGAATGGGCCAATGTTATATGAATGAAATGTTCTAGAGATTATTTGTCTCGATAAGCTTGCATTGTTTGCTTTGAGGTACAAATGCTTGAAGGTCACTTTTCTTGTCTTTCCCTCAACATTGAATGAAGTTGACTTTCTAGGCCTCCTTGATCAAGAAAGCAAGTTCTCACTCATTATCATCTTTGACTCCATATCCCCAAGAGAATTAAGAACTGGTCCCTTAAAGGGGTGATCATTTTAACCTTCTTTTTACTATTTTCCCCTTTTTCCCCAAGTCTAGCCCCTTTAGGTCATCTAGGGCATCAATTTCTCGGGAATTGACCCAAGTAAAAACTTCTATCACACTGGTGGGTCCCCTCCCTCTCCAAATTTGATGCAATTCTAACGGTGGAATCTCCAGGAATCCCAAGCCCTAGCTCTAAGATCAAATTTTGCATAGGCAAAACCTATGCCTCAATAGGATCAATTCAACCTTTTGAAGTAAATATTATTGTTTGGTCCTTTCCCCTCCCCTTGTCCAAGATAGGAACATCATTGGTTGATGCACTCCATCCCCGAACCTGGGTTGGGTCCACTTGGCCCCATGTGGTCCCACTTCTCCATAAAGACTATTTGTCAAAGGACCATTTGGGAATCCAAGTTTCCAAAGATTATAGGGATTGAGAAACTCCTTTATAAGCCTATCCTTTCTCCCTCAACCCTCCAATCCTCACACCTTACCCCTAGAGGACCAAGTCCCTTGCTTAAAGATCAAGCAAGTTCCATTCCTCACTCCATCCTTGGAAAAGGGTTTTCAGGTTCACTCCTCACCTATCCATTGACATCTACTTTACAAAGTGATCCCTACACTACCGAGACTCCTCCCATCGGTTAAAGTCCATAAAGAGCAAGGAGACTTAGCTGTGGCAACAGTGGGCTAAGCCTCCACCGTTGCCCTTGACCTAGCAGTTTCCCTCTTAGGAACCCCTTTTGGGTCCCCCACTGATTTGAGTGGTAACAAGCATAAAACAAATTTCAACACCAAGTAAGATCTCTTCGAAGTAAGATTTCTACAGAGGAGTGATAGCTCTTATCTTTTTGGGTTTGTCTTCACCAAAGCTTTGATATCATGTTGAAATTCTGATGTTCTATGTTGTAACAACTACTTATTCCAAAACTTTTTTTTGTTGCAATATTAGTTAAGCAATTGTAGATAGAACATAAACCAAATGCACAATTAAAGACAGCCAAGAACAAGATAAGACATGGAGAATTTAGGTCCAATGACCAGGAAAAAACCCACAAGGGGAAAACCCAACCAGATTCTTCTTCTATTAGATATTGTTTAGCAAAGATATAGAGTACAATGGTGTGAAAATTCTTGAATCTAACACATCAGAAACCCCTACTACAATCACTGGTTATAATCTCCTACTTGTTCTTTACATTAACAAGTTATTTAATTGCATAAACATCGAAGTAAACACTATTGCAACCTTCACAAATAGAAAGATCATTCACTCAAATAAACAGAGACAATAACACAAGGGACACCGTTATTTTTGGACAATATTCTCCGAAAAAACCCAATTCAGGAAAACCAATGCAGCGTATAGAGGGTTTGTGTTATTAAGCACATTCGTGAATACAACTAGGGTGTTAGAAATGGCTCACCCAACTAAGAATATCCTTGGCAGTAGTACCTCTATCCGGAGACAGATATTCCAACGAATCAACAACCAGATGATCAAACCCCACATTGACTCTGGTTGTTCCCTATGCTCGACAATGAAAGCTGCTCCAAGCACTGTTGTGGAACTGCAGGAGTTGCATCACTCCTCCAGGAGTTGTGTCACCCTCTCCCGGCTCAGAGTCTGTTGATCTGCTCCCAGTCTGCCCCACAGAATCTCCCTAGTGCTGCCTCTGAGGCCCAGCGTCAGCCTCTATGGCTTCTACGTCAGCCTTCTGCGTCCTCTGCATCAGCTCTTCGGCCTCTATGTAAGCCCTTTTAGGGCCTGCGTTGACTCTCCCGGCACTGCAATGCCTCTCTACTATGAATTCTTCAACCTCGGTTGAAAATCCCTTGCTGAACTGTCCTTCACTGCAAATCTGATCACTAACTCGATTTCCTCAGCAAACCTCGACCCAGAAAATCGAATTCTTTGATCACTTGGTGTTTCTCCAACTGACCCTCAAGCCTCCTCTTATACTTTTCCTGTTGACGAATCAACAGTCGAGATTAAATCCCTAATCAACAACTAAGATTAGAATTGGCTAGATCATCGTCACTTAGAACTTTCTCACCCATATTTTATTAATACACATTAATATTTTTATTTTCCTAAGTTTAGACTTGGGAACTCATTAAAAATATTAATTATTCTAATAACTCTTCATCCAGATGGAATTTCTCCAAATGATTCTTGGGTCTTGGAGATCTCATGTGCCTTAGCCTCTCCACCAATTTTCAAGGCTAGAGCACATCTGATGCTACCCAAAATCAACACTCCCTCTTAGCGAGGAATGTGCTCTAGCAATGCTTCACCATAGAAGCATCACACTGATCCTCCGCATTGGTCCTCTGTGTTGATGCTTGGCCTGTTGCCCCACATCCACTGCACTGCTGCTTTCTTTACTGCTACTCATGACACTGCCACTACCTCTGCTACATCTGTACTACAGTTCCCTCTCAAAATGTTCCCCATGCTACTCATAGCACTGCCACTGCTAACTGTTGCACTGCAACTTAATTACCAAGAAGTAGGTCACTGACTTCACCCAAACGCTGACATCCTGGTCAGTCTAGAAGCCTCGTGATGCTGAAGCTATCTCTGCTGCTATCATGTGTTCCCTCTGCTGCCACTACATTGCTACAAACACCTCTGTGCCTCTTGCACTACTGCAACCTCCACTGTGCTGCCTCAAATTTTTTCACTCTAACACTGCCTTGCTGCTCCATCACACCTGGGTCCACCCAACACCAATCATCATGCTACTGTCGTTAAGGGCTCCCATAGCCGTATGTGATCCAAGAGTTTGGGCACCTCAAGGATCTTGCCCCTCTTCTGTATTCCTCTTGACTATAGCTCCAAGTCTCCCCACCTCTTCTCTAGAGGCACATGAGCACTCATGGCACAATCATCATCAGTCTCGACATCCTTCTCCGCCTTTGCTGGAGCATCCTTTGAGTCGGAAGCCTCTCCCTTGTCTTTCTTCTTGGGGCACTAAGAGGCATAATGTCCCAACGCCCCACAGTTAAAGCACTTGACCTTGGAGATGTCTTTCTTCTTCCTCTTTTGTAACCCTTGTTGTCCCGCTGATGCGAGAGTTGCATCCTCCTCCTCCTCCTTCTTGATTCGAACTCCCTTACCACTACTCCCTGCCTTGGTCAATCTCCTGAGCTCTTCCTGTCGAAGAGCTGCCCACATCTCCTCCCAACTGGGGAGAGTTGCTTTGCCCAAAATGCTTTGGACAAACGTCTCCCACTCCTCGGAGACTGCATTTAGGGCAGTCCTGACCATGAACTCTAGATCCGGCGTAGACCCCACAGAAGTAAGTTGGTCGCAAATCCCTTGCAACCTGAGAAGGAAGGGATATATCTCCTCTTCTTTCTGCATCTGATACTATCTCAACTGATTTTCTAATAGCATCTTTCGTTGCACTGAAGAGCCCTGATACAAGGTGGTCAGAGTCTCCCACCAGGGAAAATTTTAAGAACCCCCCTAAATTTATAAATATAATAAATGGGCGAATTTCCATGGTATATA
>APFE030886104.1:79220-90010 GCA_000404065.3 Pinus taeda
TAGCAGCATCAGTCGGGAGTGCAAGAGCAGAAGACGTGGAGCAGAGAAGGGACAGCATAGAGGTTGTGACGCAGAGAGACAGCACAGACCCTGATGAGGGACTGCGCAGTCCTCACGCAGATGCTAACGCAATGAGACGCAAAGGGGGCAGAAGGTCCTCTCTTGGATCATAATCTCGTCGGGAAGTATGAGAGAATTGTCAGTAAATTTCTCACACAGATTCCTCTTCTATTATGTTGGTTGTATCTTGTACATGAGATTTTTGCAGAAGATTAATAAAGAAACACTCATCTGCTGCACCAATTTTCCCGCATTGGCTTTTTCCAGGGACAATTGTCCAAAAATAACTGTCATTGTGATTATACTTGTGCTAGTACTTTTCCTTGCATTTACCTTCCGTGTTATTTTAATTGTGAAGGCTGCAGTAGAATTTATTTCTATATTTGTCGTAGAAACATTGTGAATAACTTATTTCTGAATTAATAAGTAGAAGAAATAATATTAGTCATTGCAGTTGGATTTTTATCTAGGACTTTTCACATCCTATCTCTCTCTAGCAACTCACACGTGTGAAGGAATCTCTCTTTGTGATTCGCAATTTCTGGGGCAACAGTTGGAGGGGGGGCGAAATTTTTCTGGTTTACTGGGGCAACTGCTGCAAGGCAGAAATGTTGGAGCAATTGTTGCAAGGGGCCATAATTTTTCTAGGTTTCTAGGGAAACTTCTTTGGGGCCGAAATTTTGGGGCAACTGGTATTGTAGGAGAGCCGAAATTCTGGAAGTGCAGGATCAGATTTGGGTGACTTGACTTGGAAGAGAAGACTAAGTTTGACCATAGGTTTAGGTGTGTCTCTCATTGAACAAAAAGAATTACTCTATTGAAAAGGTTGTTGGGTTTTTCCCTGTAGTGGGTTTTCCCACAGTAAATCTTATTTCTCTTTTATGTATTGTGATCTCTATTGTTCTCTTCTTCTCTATTGTTGAATTTTTTAACTATAATTGTTGAATGATATATTGGAACAAGTTAAAAGAAGATCTACATAAAAAGTGATTATCAAAATTTTAGAAATATTGTGCTAACACTAATTGCACTAGAAAATCAACATGGGATCAGAGCTTTGGTGACGAAAAGAAGGTACATTGAGATCACTTTTATAGAAACCCTAGAGAGAGCATTTCATTAAAGTCCTTGTACATTGGCATTTATGGCTTCCTCCATGAAATCCGAAAACAAGCTAGAGGGAGCATCAAACTTCAGAGCTTGGAAAGTAAGAATAGATCTTATTCTTGCCAAGAACAAAGTGGGATATTGTGACAGGGAAGACTATTGAACCAACTGATGCAGCTAGAAAGGAGAAGTTCAAAGAGGATGACATTACTACCATGAGTCTAATAGTGGGCTCCATTAGAGATCATCTCATTCCCTACATTACAAAGCATGATACCTACAAGAAGATGTATGATGCCCTCACAAATCTCTACACTATCAAGAATGTTGGTCATTCCATGAGTTTGAAGAATGAGCTCCAGAATACAAAGATGACTAATGATGACACTCTGGCTTCATACTTTGTAAGGATTTCACAAATCAGAGATCAAATTTCAACTATTGGAGAATCTATTCCCGATCAAGAACTTGTGACTACAGCACTCAATGGTCTTCCTAGATCATAGGATACATTTGCAGCAGGCATAAGCAGTTGGAAAGAAGCTCCTTCACCTGAGCAATTATGGACATCATGTGCTCAAGAAGAAGCAGGATTGATGACAAAAGATCATCGAGATGAAAATTTTCAAGCCCTTGCAGCTCGCTTTCAAAACAAGGGAAAGAAGAAGTTTGGACCTCAACATCAGAAGGGCTCTCTTCCTCTAATAAAAAGAAAGATTTATCAAAGATGCAATACTATGGTTGTCAAGAATATGGAGATTTCAAGGAAGATTGTCCTAATATGGCTAGCAAGAAAAGAAAAGGGAATCAACATGCTTCCGCAGTAGAAGTTGAAGAAGAAAAAAAGCCAAAAAAGACCAAAGGTGAAAAAAACTTCTTCTACTACTTTGCTTTGACAGGTTCCTTTGCAAATGATGATGACATGTGGCTAGTAGATAGTGGAGCATCAAGACACATGGTCGGAGAACATGGAAATCTTTCAAGCATGATAGAGAAGTAGTTATCTCAAAGGCTTGAATTGGGAGATAATAATAGCTATGCAATCAAAGGAGATGGAAAGGCCTCCATTGAGCTAGAATCTAGTAACCATGTACATCTCAGCAATGTCCTTTATGTACCAGGTTTGAAAAAGAATCTTGTCTATGTTTCTTGTTTAAAAGATAAAGGAGATAGGGTTGATTTTGTGGATGGAAAAGTACTTGTGTGATCAAAGGGCTCTAGCATAGATGATGCTAGGGTTATTGGGATTCATGATGGAAGAATGCGCAGACTTGTGAGTCAACCAGATCAAGCATTATTACATGACGAAATAGATCCAAGTGAGTTATGGCACCAAAGGTACAGACATATTCATTTTAGAGCACTACCTGAATTAAGTGAAATAGTGTTAGGGGTTCCTGCACTACAAATAAAGAACGATGGTGTATGCAAAGGTTATTCTCTTGGGAAGAACATCAAGACACCATTTCCAAATAGTGACAACAGATCTAAGGAAGCTTTGGTGATTCATTCTAATGTTTGTGGTATGATGCCAGTCAAATCACTTGGTGGTTCTGTTGGAATTTCTAAGTCTAACCCATTAGAAACCCTCCATGCACTTTCTGATTTATTCCTACCTACTTGTTCTGTTAATTAACAAGTTATTTACCATGTCAATACTGGAAATAAATACAAGTACATGCTCAACACATTACAGATCATCAACTGAAGGAAACAAAACAAGCACACAAGTGACACCATTGTTTTCGGACCAATGTCCCCGGAAAAACCCAATGCGGGAAAACCGATGCATCTATCTGAGGGTTTTATTATTATGCAGTTTCTGAATACAATCTGGGTGCCAAAACCGGCTCACCGAACAGAGGATAATCTCAGCAGTAGTACTTCTCCTTCGGAGACAGATGCTCCGGTTGAAACCCTGGATAAACACTCCGGCAACTCCTCAACTCCAATCTACCCCACGAAAAACCCCAGTGTCAGCTTCTAGGGACTGTGTCAGCCTCTTCTGCCCTCTGCGTCATCTTTACCGGCAGTCCCTGGCAGTTTCGGCTGTTCCGGCAGTTCTGGCTTCTGCCCTCTGCGTCAACTTTCCCAACTATTCCAGCTATTCCCAGCAGTTCTATCTTTTGCCCTCTGCATCAGCTTTCCCGACTATTCTGGCAATTCTAGTTGTTCCTGGAAATTCCAACTTCGGCCCTCTGCATCAGCTTTCCCGGCTATTCCAGCAGTTCCAGTTGTTCCCGACAGTTCCGGCTTCTGCCCTCTGCGTCAGCTTTCCCAACGGCTCTGGTTGTTCCCAGTAGTTTCGGCTTCTACCCTGTTATCAGCTTTCCCGGCAGTTTCGACAGTTCCAGCTGTTCCCGGCAGTTTCGTCTGTTCCCGGCAGTTCCCAGCAGTTCCCGGCAGTTCCACCTTCTGCCCTTTACGTCAATTTTCCTGGTTGTTCTGGCAGTTCTTCCGACTATTCCCAGTAGTTCTGGCTTCTGCACTCTACATCAGCGTTCCCGAGTGTTCTAGCAGTTCCGACTATTCCTGGCAGTTTCGGTTTCTGCCCTCTATGTCAGCTTTCGCGGCTATTGCGCTGATCCTCCTGGCACTATCTCTACCCCTCTGCTTCAGTGTTCATTGCCCCTCAGCTGCAACTCTGATCACTCCTTCGATTTCCTCAGCAAGCCCAGCCCTAGAAAATCAAATTCTTGATCACCGCGACACGTTCTCTAAGTGACCCTCAAACCTCCTCTTATACTTTTCTCGTTGACAAATCAACGGCCGAGATTAAGTCCCTAATCAATGACTAAGATTAGATCTGGCTTGATCCATCACTTTTGGACCATTCTAACACAGTTTTATATTAATTCACATTAATATTTTATTTTCCCTAAGTTTAGACTTAGGGACTCCATTAAAAATATTAATTATTTTAATATCTCCCAAACTGTTTAGAATTTGCCCAAAAACTTTCGAGGTATTGGAGATCTCATGTGCCTTAGCCTCTCCACCCAATTTCGTGGCTAGAGCACATCAAATGTTAACCCAAATCAACACTCCATCTTAGCGAGACATGTGCTCTAGCAATACTCCTCACTGAGTATTACTCTGATCATCCAACATCAGTCCCTGATGCCCATCATCTACACTGTTGTATCTCGTACTGCCACCCATGGCTCTGCCTCTGCCACTGCCACTGTTACATCTATACAACAACTCCCTCTGCATTGGTGCTGCTGCCCATGGCCGTGCCACTACTGCGTCTGCACTGCATCCCCTCTCATCATGCTGCATTGTGCTACCCATAGCACCGCCACCGCGAACTGCTGCACTGCAACTCAGTTACTAAGAAGTAACTGATCTCCCAACTCTGACATCTCTGTCAAGCTAAAGACACACTCGATGTTGAAGCTCCCTTTATCACTGACAAGTGCTCCCTCTCTGACCTCTGCGCTGCTGCAACAAATCCCTGCATCTCGCATCGTTGCACACCTCTCTGTGCCATCCTGCACTGGTGCAACACTCCCGTGCCTCTCGCACTGTTGCAGCCTGCTAGCCTCGCGTTGTCCTGGGAATCCTACAATGTCACTCCCTCTGCTGCTCCATCCTCATTCGTCTCTACTGACATCTACTAGTACTGCTACTCCTCATTGGGGCTCTCGTAGGAAGGCATAATCCAAGAGGTTGGATACCTCGAGAATCCTGCCCCTCATCGCCTGTAGTTTGCTTGACTACAGCTCGATGTCTCCCCACTTCTTCTGAAGTGGCACATGAGTACTGATGGCACAATCGTCATCCCTTAAGGCGAAGGCCTTGATACGATGTTTATCTAGAATGGACAGGATCCTGGCCTACCAGACCACAAAGTTGGACGCTCCGTCCAGCCTATCCTAATCCCTCATCCCATTCATGGCCATCTCTCTACTCTTCTCTGTCGACTCCTCTGAGTCTCTCTACATCCCACCTGGAAGTTCTTGGTTCGACTCCTGCTGAGTCTCTCTACTTCCCATCTGGAAGTTTTCTGTTCAACTCCTCCAAGTCTCTCTACTTCCAGTTTGGAAGTTCTCTTCTGAACTCCCTCTGAGTCCCGATTTCCCTCCTGGAAATCCTTCTGCCAACCGTCAAGTTGCCCCTCTCCAATCGTCTATGCAACTACACCACTGATTTGGATTCCTGCAATATCTCTACCTCACTGCTTCTGTATTCATTGCCCCTCAGCTACAACTCTAGTCACTCCTTCGATTTCCTCAGCAAGCCCAGCCCCAGAAAATCAAATCCTTGATCAACTTTGTGTGTTCTCCAAGTGACCCTCAAGCCTCCTCTTATACTTTTCTTGTTCACAAATCAACGACCGAGATTAAGTCCCTAATCAACAGCCAAGATTAAGTCCCTAATCAACAGCTAAGATTAGATTTGTCTTGATCCATGACTTTTGGACCATTCTAACACTTTTATATTAATTCACATTAATATTTTATTTTCCCTAAGTTTAGACATAGGGACTCCATTAAAAATATTAATTATTTAATATCTCACAAACTGTTTAGAATCTGCCCAAACCCTTTCTGCGTTTTGGAGATCTCATGTGCCTTAGCCTCTCCACCAAATTTCGTGGCTAGAGCACATCCGATGCTACCCCAAATCAACAAGTTTGTTGTACTACATGACATTCATTGATGACTTCTCCTGGAAGACATGGATATACCTCTTGAAGTCAAAAGATGAGGTATTTGACAAGTTCCAGGAATTCAAAGCTGAAGTGGAAAACTTGACAAGTAAAAAGATCAAGATATTGAGATCTGGCAATAGAGAAGAATACACCTCAAAGCAGCTTGTTGCTTTCTGCAAACAAGCCAGGATTAAGAGGGAGCTAATTGTCCCCTATAATCCACAACAGAATGGTGTAGAAGAACGAAAGAGCAGATCCATTAAAGAATTTGTCAAGGCCATGATGCATGATTTGGACTTGTCATTGTTCTTATGGAGCGAACCATCAAGGACACTGGTGTACATTCAAAATCGAAGTCTCATAGAGTTTTAGATGGTATGACTCTTGAAGAAGCCTTCTCCAAAAGGAAGCCAAAGGTTGGGCACATGAGAATCTTTAGTTGTCTTATATGTATTCATGTTCCTAAGGATAAAAGGAACAACCTTGAGCCTTTAGGAAAGAAAGACATATTTGTTGGATACAGTGAATCTTCAAAAGCCTACAGAATATACATTCCAGAGAAGCGCCAGATTGAGGTCAATAGAGATGTCACCTTCGATGATAGAGTCACATATTGGAGGTCTAAGGAAGTCTCTGTAGATTCCTTGGAATAATTTAAACAAGAAGCCTCAAGGGAAGAGAACTCGAGTTCTACAAAATGTAACAGAAGGCCAGAAGGGCCTCAAGATCCAGCAAAACTAGTCATAGTTCCAGAGATCAAGAAGAGAGCGGCATGGCTTAGATCCACATAAGAAAAGGCGAAAGGACATGTAGCTCCTGATGGCACATCTAGAGAAGTGAAGAAACCTAAAAGTTTCTCTAGCTATGCAGCTCTCATGACAAATCTCATTGATTAAGAACATTCCACATATGAAGAAGCAGCCTGTCAACATGTGTGGAAGGAAGCAATGAATGAGGAATAGAATTAAACATGAAGAATAATGTTTGGGAAATTGTGCAAGGCCTAAAGGAAAGTCCGTGGTGACTTCCAAGTGGATCAACGAGATAAAACATGTTGCAGATGGTAGTATTGACAAATACAAGGCGAGGTTCGTGGCTAGAGGATTCTCCCAAAAAGAGGGATAAGACTATGATGAGACTTTTGCTCCAATTGCCAGGTACACCTCCAATAGATCCATCATTTCTCTTGTTGCTGTGTTGGGATGGAATTTGCACCAGATGGTGTGAAGATTGCTTTCCTTAATGGCGTGATCGAGGAAGAGGCATACATCAGTGTTGATAATATCACCGATATATCGGCGATATTTAAAAATATAGTGATATTTTCAGCAAAAAGATATATCGCCGAGTAAATATCGTGATATTTTCCGTTTAGAAAATATCTGCTAAATATCACCATATTTTGAAAATATTGACTATGTTTAAAAATCTAAAAAATAAAATAAAATAAAATTGATTTTTATGTTTGAACATATTTTCCGACATTTTGCTGATATTTTCACTGATATTTCCGATAAGATGTTTTCAGAACCCTCGCCGATATTTTGTCGATATCGATATTTTCAACAATGGTGTATATAGAGCAACCTCAAGGATTTGAGGTATATGGAAAGGAGTCTCATGTTTGCAGGTTGAAAGAGGCCTTGTATGGACTCAAGCAAGCTCCAAGAGCTTGGTATGCTCGTATAGATAGTTATTTGACGAGATTGGGATTTACCAAATCGAAGCCGATCCAAACCTTTACTTTAAGATTGTGAAGAATGCACCTATAATCTTAATATTATATGTAGATCACATGTTGCTAATAGGTGTTGAGACTCTTATCATTTAGTGTAAGAAGCAATTGGCTTCTTAGTTCGACATTAAGGATCTTGGGTTGATGCATTATTAATTGGGATTAGAAGTATGGCAGAAACTTGGTGAAGTCTTCCTTGGTCAAGGAAAGTATGTGTTAGAGATCCTTCAAAAATTCAGTATGATGGATTGCAAATCCACAGCGACTCCCAGGGGGGCTAACTTGAAGAAGTTAAGAGACTCCGACTCTAGATTGGTAGATCCATCTATGTCTCGGTAGTTGATTGGTACGCCAATGTATTTGGTTAACACCAAGCTAGATATTTGCTTTGCTATGAACACCTTGAGCAAGTTCTAGGTAGAACTGAGACACGAGCATTAGGCTGTAGCAAAGCACATCTTGAGATATTTGTGTGGTACAGTGAACTATAGCTTGAGGTATGTTGCAAACAAGGATGCACAGCTTCAAGGATATACAGATGTTGATTGGGCAGGAAGTGCTAAAGACGTGAAGGGTACCTCAGGAGTATGCTTCAGTTTGGGATCCGCTATGATATCATGGATAAGCAAGAACCAAAGGTCGATGCACTCAACATTGTTGAAGCAGAGCACACCGCAACCAATGAGGCCTATATCGAAGCAGTATGGCTTCGAAAGTTGTTTGTAGGATTGTTCGGCCAAGAGTTGGAACCAACGGTGATACACTATGATAATCAAACTTGTGTGAAGCTTTTAGAGAATCTCATGTTCCATGACAGGCTGAAGCATATTGAGATCAAGTGCCACTACATCTGTGACATGGTGTTGAGAAGAGCAATAAGTCTTAATTACATCTCCACCGATGAACACACAGTTGATATTCCGAAGAAGTCGTTGCCAAGGGACAAGTTCGTGTACTTCAGAGACAAGTTGAGGCTCGTGGAGATCACCCTTCTTGTTGAAAGGGAGTGTTTGATTTTTTTGCAACAAGGATGGACATTCTCCCGAAGGGGAGAATGGGTCCAAGAGGCCCAAAGAGTTCAACAAATAGTGTTGAGTGAGTGTCTCTTGGAGGAGGACCATGATCACACACCAAAAATGGTAGAGTGAGATCTTGGACCTTGATCACAAACCAGGCATGGTGGAGTGAGGTCCTTCATCATCTAGACCCTGATCACACACAAGACATGGTGGAGTGAGGTGCTTCATCATCTAGACCCTGATCACACATTAGGTAGGGTGGAGTGAGGTCTGGTTCAGCATCTAGACTCGATCACCAACCAAGAAGGGGTTGAGTGAGGTCTTGGCCCAGAGTCCTCACCAGGAAGGGTGAGTGAGTGCTTGCTAGTTGAGGAGCTAAGAATTTTGGCCTAGGTGGTGGCCATGGGATTCGAGGACCAATCACTCTGGAGGAGTGAGTCCTGATATGTTGATGGCATTTCCATGGGTTTGGTACTACCCCAGATATGGCTGCTAGAGCATGCTAATGATAGATGATGATGCTAGTAATAATGGATAACCTTTTCTTTAGAGAAATTTGTCCAATTTGAGAACACCTATGACATTGATTATGAATACCTCCCTCGTTAAGAGGGAGCGTTGAATTTGTAACTATGGTCGTCTTCATAATGTACTTGTGGCCACTTGATGGAATTATATTTACCATTGTAAAAGAATATTTAAAAAACATTGAGTCAAAGGAAATTTTATTTTGAGTCAAAGCCCCACTGCGACTTTTAAAAAATGTAAATTTGAATTTTTAAAATGAAATTTTTGGCTTCAAAAGGGACAAGTCGGCTTCCCTCCAACTCAATTTGGCCCTGGCCAAGAGACATCCATTCAGCCTAGACAAACAACTATATAAAGGTAGCTCGTGCTCATCATTTGGGCAATTCGCATTCCTCTCTCAAGATAGTTTTTGGACAAGTGAGAGAAAGACAAGAAGGACAAAGAAGGACGAAGAAGAAGGCCGAATTTTCTCTCTCCTATCTCTCTCTAGCAACTCGCATGTGTGAAGGAATCTCTCTGTGATTCACAGTTTCTGGGGCAATTGTTGTAAGGAGGCAAAAAAATTCTAGGTTACTGGGGGCCGGGGCAACTACTGCAAGGGTGAGCTATTGGGGAAATTGGTATTGCAAGAGGGCCGAAATTCTAAAAGTGCAGGATCAAAAGCAAAGTGCATGATCAGATTTGGGTGACTTGACTTGGAGGAGAAGGTCAGGCTTGACCATAGGTCTAGGTGTGTCTCTCATTGTTATGAAACCAGATCACAAAAAGATAGAAAAGATAAATCAACGCCTTAGAATTCAGCCTCTTCGAGGCGGCAACCTCCTTTATATTACACAATGAATGATTCTTTCATGATTCAAATGACAAAACCTCCTTTCTATATATAGGAGTCCAAGGAGTCACAATATAACCCAGCCGACCTAACAATAATAATATAAAGGCACAAAAATAACAATAGAGAGATTCTATGGGGCACAGTATTAACAATATGGGGACAATAGGGGCACAACAATATTAATAAGGGATAGAACTACAATAGTAATGGGGTAATCACTAGTATTATAGGGACCTAACATGTCCCTCTCCTTCAGAAAAGTGTTGTCCTCAACGCTTGAGTAGTTCTGGATGCTTCTTTATAAAATTATCATCCTCCCATGTGGAATCTTCAGCGGATAAGTTCTTCCACTTGATGAGATACTCCGAAATTGATCGATTTCGTAGCTGTCGAGTTCTTGTTTCTGTGACTACTTCCAGTTCCAATATAAATTTCCCTTCCTCATCAAGTTCTGGCAATATTGTTTGAACTGGGAACTTGTCGTCTATAACCTTCTTTAAACATGAAACATGGAAAACTGAGTGCGCTCGAGAAGTTGCAGGAAGCTCTAATTTGTATGCCATGGTACCAATCTTTTGCAACACCTTGTACGGACAATAATACTTTGGTGATAATTTATTATCCTTCATAGCTTTCTTGATGGACATTTGTTTATATGGTTGTAGCCATAGGAATACCGAATCACCTACATCAAAACTTCTTTCGCTGCGATGCTGATCTGCCTGTTGTTTCATTCTATTCTGTGCCAACATGAGGTTATCCTTTAAGAGTTGGAGGACTTGTTGTTGGTGTTCAATGTGATGTTCCACTGCTTGAACCTTAGAATTTTCTCTTAAATATGATGTGATG
>APFE030886104.1:99492-174598 GCA_000404065.3 Pinus taeda
AGATCTGGGTACCATCAAATTCACGTGAGGGAGCAGGACATTCCCAAGACCGCCTTCAGGTGTCACTATGGGCACTTTGAGTTTTTGGTGATGCCCTTCGAGCTAACCAACGCCCCAGCTACATTTCAGTCTTGCATGAATCACATCTTCCGCAGACACTTAAGGAAGTTTGTGTTGGTGTTCTTTGATGATATCCTTATTTACAGCAGGACTTGGGAGGAGCATCTCTATCATATTGAGACAATATTACGCATCTTGGAGGAGCAACAGTTCTATGCCAAGCTCTCCAAGTGTGAGTTTGGGTTGACGAAGATGTTATACTTGGGACACATCATAGGGGTGGACGGAGAGAGGGTCCATGAGGAGAAGATTAGGGCCATCAGAGATTGGCCAGAGCCGAGAAACGTGACAGAACTTCGAGGATTCATTGGCATTTGTACTTACTACCGGAAATTCGTCAAGGGTTTCTCACAGCTTGCTGCACCCCGACAGATTTGATGAGGAAGGGGGCATTCAGTTGGTCGGATACAGCGCAGCGAGCCTTTGACAGGCTCAAGGAGGTTATGAGCAGCTTCCCAGTGCTTGCATTGCCGGATTTTACGCAGCCATTTGTTTTGGAGTGTGATGCGTCAGGAGAGGGGATCGGCACAGTGTTGATGCATGGAGGTCACCCTATAGCCTTTGAGAGTCGGAAGCTCCTTTCGCACGAGAGGTTGTATTCTATATACGACAAGGAGATGCTGGCCATCATGCATGCATTGGCCAAGTACCGGCAGTATTTGGTGGGTAACATGTTCAAGGTGAGGACTGATCAAAATAGCCTTAAGTTCTTTTTGGAGTAGAAGAAGCTACAAGAGAGGCAGCAAAAGTGGATCAGTAAGATCCAAGCGTATGACTTTGACATTAAGTATGTCAAGGGTAAGAACAACATGGTAGCAGATGCCCTTTCACGTAGACCAGCCACGTTGTCTCTTATGAGCTTGGACGCACACTGGAGGGCTCGACTCCTAGTAGAGTACTGCAAGGATAGATTTGCATGTGAGGTTCTGGATGGGCAGGTGGCGGATGACAGGTTCAGGGTGGTCGATGAGATCATCTACTACAGGGACCGGATCTTCTTGACTGAGGGATCTCAGCTCCAGAAGAAGATACTTCAAGCGTCACATGATTCACCATTGGCAGGTCATCAGGGGTTTACCAAAACCTACAGGGCCATTAGAGAGAGGTTCTCATGGAAGGGCCTCAAGGAGGACGTACTCCAGCATGTCCGGGAGTGCGATGTTTGTCAGAAGAACAAAGGGGAGATGAACCATCCAGCAGGACTATTGCAGCCTCTTCCCATTCTGGAGGGGAAATGGGAGTGTATTTCGATGGACTTCATCACAGGGTTGCCCATGGTACAGGGCAAGGACTGCATCTTTGTCGTCGTTGATCGACTGACAAAGTACTCACACTTTTTCGCCATATCCGCACACTACATAGCAGCGCAGGTGGCCGAGCTGTTCTTCAGAGAGATTTTCAGGTTACATGGTCTTCCCAAGACCATCACCAGTGACAGAGACAGCCGTTTCATGGGCTGATTTTGGCAGAAACATTTCCAGTTGGTGGGGACGAAGTTGACACCGAGTACCAGTTATCACCCACAGACGGATGGGCAGACAGAGATAGTTAACAAGTGGCTGGAGGGCTACTTGTGTAACTATGTCAGTGGGCAACAACGAGCATGGCTGAAGTGGCTGCATCTGGGGGAGTATTGCTACAACACTACACATCACATATCCATTGGTATGTCACCATTTTATGTTTTGTATGGATATCATCCCTTATCTTTTGTTGATGTGATGTTTAGTGCTAGCAAGGCTCCAAGAGCCAAGATTTGGATCCAAGAAAGTCAGGATATTCTCCGAGCTCTCAAGGATAATATGGCTACAGCGCAGATCAGGTGGAGAGATAGTTTGAGGTAGGGGACTTGGTCTACCTACGATTACAGCCATACCAACAGTCGTCACTGAAGCAGAAGGGGGTTGAGAAGCTCAAGCCCCGCTTTTATGGGCCATATAGGGTGATACGCAGGATTGGACAGGTTGCGTATGAGTTGGAGCTGCCCCAAGGCAGCAAGATTCATAACGTCTTTCATGTATCATGCTTGAAGAAGGCAATGGGGCAGCATGTGACAGTGACAGATGAGTTGCCACCCACGGACGATGAGGGGCATTTGGTGTTGCAGCCAAAAGCTATTATTGATACCAGGGAGAGGCAGTTACGGAATAGAACAATCCGGGAATTCTTGGTGAGGTGAAAAAATTTGCCAAATGAGAATGCCACTTGGGAGAGAAGATTTTGCAGCATCCATCACTTCAGTTGCTTGAGGAAAAGCAACATTTTGACGGGGGAGACTGTAATATTCCTAATTAGCCATGGCTAATTAGAATATTCGATTTTGCTCAATTTTGCCTTCTATAGTTATTTGTAAATAAAAAGGTGACAAAAAGGGGACATAACTCACTTTTAGAATAAAAGTCACTTCCTAGTAGCACAACATTGTGACCTAAAGGGGAGCCAAGGGGGCCGAAGGACCATGCAGAGATGGGGCCCACGCAGACACTTGGAGGGACTGCGCAGATGGGAAAAGAAACACGTGGCAAAAGGGGATTACGTTGGAGTAGGTGAGCCTTAGATTTGAGAGAGGCCAATGCTATAAAGGAGAGAGGAGCCTCCTCATTTTGGCATTTAGTTATGAGCATTTGAGCTAGTCACTTCGACTTGGAGCACGCTGGTTATTTAGCTTGTCTGCAGCATTGTTTAGTGCACTGAGAGTCTCCATTCAGAGATCTCACCCTTAAGCTTTTTCTATCTTAGTTTATTGCTTAGAGGGTAATATTGATGATGAGGATCCTGAAATAGACAATGATTTTGACGATATGTACGCAATGTGGAAAAAGTCAAAGTCGGGATTAAATCGGGAAGGGTTCAGAAATTGAAAAAATCATTGAAGTCTGGAGTTTTTTGAAAAAGTCGGCAAAATTTAAAGAAAAATACAAAAATATTCATTTTTTTTAAATCTCGACTTTTTCAATAAGATCCCGATTTTTTCAAAAATAAAAATAAAATAAAAAACGTTAAAGAAACTACCTCATTCACGATTTTTTGGAAAAAGTCATGATTTAATCCCAACTTTTTCAATTGGGAAAAAACTGCAAAAAATCGGCCGATTTAATCGGCCAGCCAAAAGACTCATGTTTTGGGGATTTAATCCCGAATTTTTCCCGACTTTTTCCACACTATGTAGTACTAGTTATTCATTGTAGCATGATTATTTTCAACTCTAGACGCCATTTTAGAACCTCTTTGTTGATGTATTTTTGGTTCAAAGATGGATTGCACTCAGTGCGATTTTGGTTATATGCACTAGCTGTATGATTGAGTTTGTATCATCATCATGTAAAATTGTAAATATTTTAGTTTCTAGATTCTAAAGATATTTCAATCTTTGTCTATATTTTCATTTTTGTATGTGTAATAATTACTAATTTGCTCTCTCTCTCTATATATATATATATAGACAGAGAGAGAGATAGAGATATATATATATAGAGAGAGAGAGAGAGATGGAGAGAGAGTCCTCCATGTCTTGTTTTTTGGGATTGTTGTGTCTCACATCAAATACTCATTTCTGTATCCTCCATGCCACGTGTCATCGCGTCAAGTGACTTAGATTATGACACATTATGTAAAGCAGTTTGTGTATATTAATGCAATTTGTTCCTACTTAAAAAAAAGATCAATACGGCTTCCATTTAATGAGCAATATGGCTAGTCTTTGCTTTTTTTATTGACTTTTTAGCGAGGATCATAACAATCATGTAAGCCATTCTACATGTACATTTTTTTCCCATGCACTACTTTCTTCATGCTATGTCTCATTCATGCCACAAGTCTATAGTCTATACAACCTTGATAGTAGCAAAATACTGCATGCTGAACTACCTTGCTCTTCAGCAATTAGCAATCAATAACCTAAATGCTTGAAACATCAACTCAAGATTTGGAAAATAAAGTAGGATAGAGATAATCGATATATCATGATGTAGGCCTTCCACTCGACAATGACATAAAATAATTTTGGCTTGCAAACACAATGACAATTGATTTTAATAATTTACTGATAGCCGTCTGTAATGTTTGTTATAAAAATTCTAGAACTCCCAAAGAGAGCGTGTCAATTGAGCAACAAGCTTCTGTACAAGTGCAAGGATGCCTGACAAGAAAATATGATAACTATTATTTTCAACAAATTGTTCTTAGTCCAAGAAAGAATCACATCCATACAAAGAAACTAAACTTCAAGCTCTGAATATCAAGCCTGCATATTTGAATATTACTAAAATATCTCCCAAAACTATATGTTTCCAACACAAAAAGATGGTCAGGAATACTTATGATATAAGAGTCTACATTCCAATCACTTTTATAAAAGACTAAAAATTAAAAACAAATAAAATATAAATATAAATATAAAAACCTCATCAGAGTTGGCGCATGACCATGCATATAAAACTATAGATAAATAAGCAACAAAAACAGATCACACTAGTTACCTGGTTCGCACCAGCAGTGACCATGACTGAAGATTTGCATAACTTATTTTCCCGCCTTAACTATTATGTACACGAGAGAATATAATCAGCACTTAGCATATAATTTGAAAATTCTTAAGTTCAATAAGTCATTATATATGTTTTCTTTCTTCTAAACTCTCCAGACACATTCAGAATGCATAAGTGAAGTCTAACTGCATGCACAAGATCACAGTACGACTCATAGGATACCCTCCCAAATTCTTCAGAGACATGGCCACCATGCTACTGCCTACACTTCATACCGAATCTATGGCTATTCCAACAGGGAATGAATGTTTTTAAGTTTTACCCCATAAAAAATTCAATCGGACTAAGCTATGCAACAAAATGGTTGAGTTCTGTCAATAGTAGATTCTAATGGCATTAAACCAATTTGTGTGTGCAACTGTTAAAAATTCAAATGAGTATGTGGTGCACGGACACACATATATTGAGATATATACACATATATAAACATTTATAAAGACTTGTAAATATAGAAATGTGGATTATATATATATATATAGAGAGAGAGAGAGAGAGGTCTGAAATATCAAGATAGAAAGAAAACGAATATTAGTTGTTTACCAGCAAAGGGAGGCAAACGTATTAATATTCTTACCTGAAACTTGAGCCTAGATGAAATTTTAGCAGTATCTAAGAGAATAAACACCAAAAATATCTACTAACACACAAAGATGTGTAGCCTAGCAGCAAGTTGTGAAGTCATCGAACTGGTATTAAAGCAGAGACTGAGGTCCAAAACCACAAAGTAGGTGTGGGAGAGGCCAGGTGCAAATCTTGGTCTTGTTTTGATAGAATAGAAACACCACTCAACCCACAGCTGCTTAGCAGGACAGCTGTAAGCAGTATTTCCAAAATAATGTCTATATACTCTTGAGAGACTCTTTTATAAGATAGTGTTGGAAGACAATTTTGGGAAATATATGGCAAAGAACACCCAATTATCACAGCTCACAATCAAGTTCCCCTTATGCTTTTCTTTTTGTATCCCAGAGGAACCCGGCAGCCCGCCTGACACGTAGCTACCAGTAAACCTCTGGGGGTCTACGGCTATCTTCTCCATCAACCAGGTCACAACCGGGGGGGTTTGAACCTTGGATCTCTCAGTTCTATTGGGACTCACATTACTTCGATCAACAATTGAGCTGGCCCCCTGGGACAAGTTCCCCTTATGCTTACTTGCAAGAAGAAAAGCTTTCAAATTCGTGAGATGAGCCCACAGAAAATTTCAAAAAGCATATCTTACTCTTCAAAATTTGTGGCCTGATTTTTACCTTGGAAATAAGGCACAAGCTTGCACTCTTGTTCAGGTATGTGTGATATTCCTAATTAGCCATGGCTAACTGGAATATTCGATTTTGCTCAATTTTGCCTTCTATAGTTATTAATAAATAAAAAGGTGAGAAAAATGGGGGACATAACTCACCTTTTGAATAAAGTCACTCTCTAGTAGCACAACGTTGTGACTTAAAAGGGGAGCCAAGGGGGCCAAAGGACCACGTAGAGGAGGGGCCCACATAGACACCTGGAGGGACTGCGCAGATGGATAGGAGCACGTGGCAAGAGGGAGGCTACATTGGAGGAGGTGGGCCTTAGGGTTGAGATAGGCCAATGCTATAAAGGAGAGAGGAGCCTCCTCAATTTGGCATTCGATTAAGTGCATTTGAGCTAATCACTTCGACTTAGAGCACAGTAGTTGTTTAGCCTGTCTGCGGCACTGTTTAGTGCATTGAGTGTCCCCGTTCGGAGATCTCACCCTTAGCCCCGGGGGACTTCGAGTGCCTACTCAGGCAAGGTAGCTTTCAGCAGTCTTTTGCAGGAGGATCGATCTTTGGAGTAAAGGAGGAGCTGAGCATTTTGATGACTATGCAGTCTTGACAGAGGATGACGTAGTCTTTCTGGGTAGCAGTTCTGGATTGGGGTTTTGTGGAGGATTTGAGCTAGGAGATTGAGCAAGGGATTAGCCCTTGCATATTGGAGGATTTTGGCAGAGTTTCGGGCAGAATTTTGGAGGGTTCTATTTAGTGGCAGCGCAGAGCCTTGAGGGATTACGTGGATCCTCAAGGGGGTGATTTTCGGGGGTCAACCATTTTGGAAAAGCTTTCTAGGCTTTTCTAGATTTCTTGAGTAGAGGCTGATTCTAGAGTTTCAGCATTTTCTGAGGAAGGGAGCAGCCCCAAATCCTCACTTGATTCCATGTAGTAGCAGCAGCACAGCAGTTCTCCGGCAGCGTGGTCGCAACTCAGAGAGAGGCCATTCCTTTATCATTCTGGGTGTATTTCTTCACTTGCCTTATGAGAGTCGAGGTGCTATCTTTTTTATCACCTCCTGTACTCATTCCATTACTCAGTATAATAAAATGGCTTGAGTATCTGTCTGTATCCCATGTTTACATTATTGTATGTTGCACTACTGTTATTTTTATCTCTTTGAGCTTCCCGGTTACTATATCTCTTGTATGTTATTTGGTTGGAGTTGATGGGGTTTGAGGGATATCCCTGAAACGGGATATTACAGTGGTATCAGAGCACAGATCTGGCTCAGCCTGTAGAGCTAGCAGTCTATGACACCGAGGGAAAAGCCCTACATCTGTTACAGAGGTAGGAAATACAGAGATATTGAGCGTAGGTTGGAGAACACCTACGGAGAGGGAGACTGTGTGTAGGTGGTGGACGCAGAACAGGAGGAGCCTGTGGTGGACGCAGAACAGAAGGAGCTTGTGGTGGACGCAGAGCAGGAGGATCCGATGGCAGATGAAGACGGGAAGAGATTCACGGACATGCTCCTCAAATCAGTGCAGGGTCTGTCGAGGCAGATCGAGGTGATGGGGCAGAGATTCACGGCAGTAGAGGCAAGACAGCGTGAGAACCCACGGGTTTTCCAGGTAGGTGAGGGATCAGGTACATCCCACCATTTTCCAGAGCAGGGTGCCACTCCACATGATACTACTCAGCAGATGGCCTCACATGCCCTTACACGCCCTACCATGCCCACTTTCCTAGAAGCAGACGCAGGGGCCGGAGCACAGTCATATGGGCAATTATTTCGCAGAGTACCAGGCATATGGGCAGGAGTCCAGAGATGCTCTCTCATTCAGAGACTTTGTTCAGCTCCAGCAGGATAGCAGACCCCGCGACCATCACAGAGGATACCGGCATTATCATGATGGAGACACCCACCGCACAGCTAGTAGATTCCACTTGCCTACGTTTGATGGTTCATCAAACAGTTCGGCAAGGACTTGGGTGGAGAAGCTGGACATCTATTTCCAGCTTAACCAGATGTCGAAAACAGAGGCCATCAAGGTGGCGACATTACATTTGGATGGTAAGGCCCAGGACTGGTGGTTCCATGGGATGGTTACACTCGGACATTCCATAGTGACGACATATGCCGAGTTCACCAGGAGATTGACGGAGAGGTTTGACTGGAGGGATCCGTAATAGCACTTTGTTGAGCTGACGAGGCTCAAACATACTGGGAGCCCAGAGACCTACATTGCAGACTTCTCGAGGGTTTCAGTAATGGTGCCAGATTTATCCACAGCACGGAGGATCTACATGTTTGTTGAGGGGTTAGCAAAGCCACTTCAGGGTCTAGTCAGATCCACTAGACCAGCCATACTCCAGGATGCTTTTAGCAGGACCCGGGACTTACAGGATGCCTTACCCAAGATCCGGACACCTTACCCCCAAAGACAGGCTTTCCAGCCTAAGGGGAAGGATGTGAGGATTCCACCTCAAAAGGGGAATCTAGGACCAGCACAGATTGATGATGACGCCAGGAGGGAGTTGAAGAAGAAGTGGTTGTGCTTTACCTGTCAGGAGCCGTGTGCACCAGGACATAGATGTGTTGCTGGCAAAGCACATTTTATTGAGGTCTTCTCCAAGAGCAGCGTGGAAGAGGATGAGGAGGATGATGTGGACGCAGGAGATGGTCATGCCGTGCAGGGTCTCTTGCCACCTCCACCACCAGCAGCAGGTGGTGCAGCTTTTGCACCTACCGGAGGGGCCCTTGCAGCATTGCGAGGAGTTCCCAAATATCTAATGTTGCGCGTACAGAGGACAGTACGTGGCCAGCGAGTATCAGTTTTGGTTGACAGTGGGACAACCCACAACTTCATCGATGCACAGATGGTTGAGCGGAGAGGTATACAAACAGAGAGCTTCGATGGATTTTCAGTTTTGGTCCCAGAAGATCAGACCATGATATGTGCTCGTTATGTTCTAGAGTTATCAGTGACGATGGGCACCTACACACTGACTAACCACTTTTTCGTGGTCAATATTCCGGACACCAATATAGTACTGGGTGTTCAGTGGCTTATCACTCTAGGGAAGGTCACAACAGATTGGAAGGCCCTAGAGATGGAGTGGGATGATGAGAAGACAGGGAGGCATGAGAAGATACGGGGACAGCACACATATCCACCTCAGACTGTTACGGCTCATCAAATGGAGGCAACCTTCCGGAAGGGAGACGTAGAGTGGGCGGTGGAGCTACGTGCATCCGAGATAGGGACTATAGGGCAAGCAGTGCACCCAGAGATACAGTGCATCCTTGACCGGTATGCCACAGTGTTTGGGGAGATTCCACCAGGATAGCCACCGGACCAAGGGTTTGAGCACACCATTGAGCTTGAGGAGGGCATACATGCAGTGATTACTACCCCCTATAGGCATCCCAAGGCCTATCAGGATGAGCTTGAGCAGTCCATTCAGGAGTTGTTGGCTCTTGGGCGCATTCGACCGAGCATGAATCCTTTTGCTTCTTCCGTGGTGTTGGTGAAGAAGAAGGACGACACATTGAAGATGTGCATTGACTATAGGGCCCTGAACAAGAAGACACTGAAGAACAGGTACCCCATACCCAGGATCGATGAGTTGATGGATGAGTTGAGAGGAGCACGGTTCTTCTCAAGAATTGATTTGAGATCTGGTACCATCAGATTCGCATGAGGGAGCAGGACATTCCCAAGACCACCTTCAGGTGTCACTATGGGCACTTTGAGTTTTTGGTGATGCCCTTCGGGCTAACCAATGCCCCAGCTACATTCCAATCCTGCATGAATCACATCTTCCGCAGTCACTTGAGGAAGTTTGTGTTGGTGTTCTTTGATGATATCCTCATTTACAGCAGGACATGGGAGGAGCATCTCCAGCACATTGAGACATTATTGCGCATCTTGGAGGAGCAGCAGTTCTATGCCAAGCTCTCCAAGTGTGAGTTTGGGTTGATGGAGATGTTGTACTTGGGACACATCATAGGGGTGGACAAAGTGAGGGTCCACAAGAAGAAGATCAGGGCCATGAGAGATTAGCCGGAGCCGAGGAACGTGACAGAACTTCAAGGGTCCATTGGCATTTGTACTTACTACCGAAAGTTCGTCAAGAGTTTCTCACAGCTTATTGCACCCCTGATAGATCTGACGAGGAAGGGAGCATTCATTTGGTTGGATACAGGGCAGTGAGCCTTTAACAGGCTAAAGGAGGTCATGAGTAGCTGCCCAATGCTTGCATTGTCGGATTTCAAGCAGCCATTTTTTTTGGAGTGTGATGCGTCGGGAGAGGGGATCGGCGCAGTATTGATGCAAGGAGGTCACCCTATAGCCTTTGAGAGCCAGAAGCTCCTTCCGCACGAGAGATTGTATTCTATATACGACAAGGAGATGACCATCATGCATGCATTGGCCAAGTTCCAACAGTATTTAGTGGGTAACAAGTTCAGGGTGAGGACTGATCACAACGGCCTCAGGTTCTTTTTGGAGCAGAAGCAGCTACAAGAGAGGTAGCAGAAGTGGATCAGTAAGATCCAAGCATATGACTTTGACATTGAGTATGTCAAGGGTAAGAACAACGTGGTAGCAGATGCTCTTTCATGTAGACCAGCCACGTTGTCTCTTATGAGCTTGGACGCAGACTGAAGGGCTCGACTCTTAGTAGAGTACTCCAAGGACCGATTTGCATGTGAAGTTCTGGATGGGCAGGTGGCGGATGACAGGTTCAGGGTGGTCGATGAGATCATCTACTACAGGGACCGGATCTTCTTGACTGGGAGATCTCAACTCAAGAAGAAGATACTTCAGGCGTCACATGATTCACCATTGGCCGGCCATCAGGGGTTTACCAAAACCTACAGGGCCATTAGAGAGAGGTTCTCATGGAAGAGCCTAAAGGAGGACGTACTCCAGCATGTCCGGGAGTGCGATGTTTGCCAGAGGAACAAGGGGGAGATGAGCCATCCCACAGGGTTAATGCAGCCTCTTCCCATTCCGGAGGGGAAATGGGAGTGTATTTCGATGGACTTCATCACAAGGTTGCCCATGGTATAGGGCAAGGATTGCATCTTTGTTGTCGTTGATCGACTGACAAAGTACGCACATTTTTTCGCCATATCCGCACACTACACAGCAGCGCAGGTGGCTGAGTTGTTCTTCAAAGAGGTCTTCAGGCTACATGGTCTTCCTAAGACCATCACCAGTGATAGGGACAGTCGTTTCATGGGCAGGTTTTGGCAGGAGCTTTTTCGGCTAGTGGGGACGGAGTTGACACCAAGTACCAGTTATCACCCACAGACAAATGGACAGACAGAGATAGTTAACAAGTGGCTGGAGGGCTACTTGCGCAACTATGTCAGTGGGCAGCAGAGAGCATGGTTGAAGTGGTTGCATCTAGGGGAGTACTGCTACAACACTACACATCACATGTCCATCGATATGTCACCATTCTATGCTTTGTATGGATATCATCCTTTATCTTTTTGCTGACGTGATGTTTGGTGTTGGCAAGGCTCCGAGAGCCAAGATTTGGATCCAAGAGAGTCAGGATATTCTTCGAGCTCTCAAGGATAATATGGCTACAGCACAGAACCAACAGAAGCTGTATGCTGACAAGGGTCGGGTGGAGAGACAGTTTGAGGTAGGAGACTTGGTCTACCTACGATTAAAGCCATACAGATAGTCGTCACTAAAGCAGAACAGAGCTAAGAATCTCAAGCGCCGCTTTTATGGGCCATACAGGGTGATATGCAAGATTGGACAGGTTGCGTATGAATTGGCGCTGCCCCAAGGCAGCAAGATTCATAACGTCTTTCATGTATCACGCCTGAAGAAGGCATTGGGACAACACGTGACAGTGACAGATGAGCTACCACCCACGGATGATGAGGGGCATTTGGTGTTGCAGCCAGAGGCTATTATTGATACCAGGGAGAGGCAGTTGTGGAGCAGGACGGTTTGAGAATTCTTGGTGAGGTGGAAAAATTTATCGGATGAGGATGCCACTTGGGAGAGTGAGAAAATTTTGCAGCATCCATCACTCCAGTTGCTTGAGGACAAGCAGCATTTTGACGGGGGAGAATGCAATATTCCTAATCAGCCATGGCTAATTGGAATATTCGATTTTGCTCAATTTTGCCTTCTATAGTTATTAATAAATAAAAAGGTGAGAAAAAGGGGGGACATAACACTTTTTGAATAAAGTCACTCCCTAGTAGCACAATGTTGTGACTTAAAAAGGGAGCCAAGAGGGCCAAAGGACCACGTAGAGTGGGGGCCCACGTAGACACCTAGAGGGATTGCGCAAATGGATAGGAGCACGTGGCAAGAGGGAGGCTACGTTGGAGGAGGTGGGCCTTAGGGTTGAGATAGGCCAATGCTATAAAGGAGAGAGGAACCTCCTCATTTTGGCATTTGATTATGTGCATTTGAGCTAGTCACTTCAATTTAGAGCACGCTGGTTGTTTAGCCTGTCTGCAGCACTGTTTAGTGAATTGAGTGTCTCCTTTCGGAGAACTCACCCTTAGCCCCGGGGGACTTCGAGTGCCTACTCGGGCAAGGTAGCTTTCAGCAGTCTTTTGTAGGAGGATCGATTTTTGGAGTAGAGGAGGAGCTGAGCATTTTGATGACTGCGCAGTCTTGAGAGAGGATGACGCAGTCTTTCTGGGTAGCAGTTTTGGACTAGGGTTTTGTGGAGGATTTGAGCTAGGAGATTGAGCAGAGAATCAATCCTTGCATATTGGAGGATTTTCGCAGAGTTTCGGGCAGAATTTTGGAGGGTTCTATTTAGTGGCAGCGCAGAGCCTTGAGGGATTGCATGGATCCTCAAGGGGGTGATTTTCGGGGGTCAGCCATTTTGGAAAAGCTTTCTGGGCTTTTCTGGGTTTCTTGAGTAGAGGCTGATTCTAGAGTTTCAACATTTTCTGAAAAGGGGAACAACCCTAAATCCTCACTTGATTCCATGTAGTAGCAACAACACAACAGTTCTCCGTGGACGTAGTTCAGAGAGAGGCCATTCCTTTATCATTCTGGGTGTATTTCTTCACTTGCCTTGTGCAAGTCGAGGTGCTATCTTTCTGATCACCTCCTGTACTCATTCCATTACTCAGTATAATAAAATGGCTTAGCATTTCTCTCTGCATTTCTTGAGTATCTGTTTGTATCCCATGTTTACATTATTGTATGTTGCACTACTGTTACTTTTATCTCTTTGAGCTTCCCGACTACTATATCTCTTATATGTTATTTGGTTGGAGTTGCTGGGGTTTGAGGGATATCCCTGAAATGGGATATTACAATATGATTTTCTCATTGTTACCAACAATATAATGTGAATATTCTGATAGACTGGCAGAATTATATCTGAGACATTATATATCTCAAAGACAACTAAAACTAACAAGTTCATAAGTTCCATTACAAACTAGGTAATGTTAAATATCAAAAGTAGCTTGATGCATGGCATAACCCTCAAGGTCGCAAGCTTAGAATGGAGATATGAAATGACTAAGAACTCCCATTTTGAAAGTTGTGCGAATAGGTACCTCCTGAAGGTAATTCCTCTTTAAAGATCTAACTGGCAGGGATGGCAACTTGCACCATTTTTTTGCATGATTATTGACAATGCTCTTGATCACTGATTGGAGGCAGCATATTTGTAAGGTTAGAATATTGGTATTTCTCTTCCTAAAGTCAATCAACCTATCAGTGTTCACTTTAAAGATGATTCATCCCTTACCCCTCTTCTTATCTCAGAAGTGACTAAAAAGTTTATGAAGGGACAATTGCTACAGTTTTGTTGAAGCTGCAGGGCTCATAGCAAGTTGAGAGAAATAAAAGTAATAGTTACTAGTCAACTGGACAATCTAGATTGGCAAGTGATGCACTAAACAGTAAGACAAATCATGAAGTACTAAGGCATACCCTTTGGAATTTATTTTTCCCTAGATAAATAGTGGAGAAAGTAGTTCAGTTGAACACAAACTATCAAATTGGATATATGGGGACTAAAAGAAAAAATTGAAAGCTTATTGACTCCAACAGAATTATTATAGTTGGTTGTTGTTACCCACCAAAAAGTGGGCATCCCATAGGAGAAAAAATTTCTCCTCCTGGCAACTATCCTATTGAAAATGATTTTGATTGATGTCAAAGGATGTCCAAATGAAAGAGGAGATTACATAGTTAAATAGCATGTTCCAAAACCTTTCCAATGGTAAATAGCATTCCCTTTAATTGCATAGGAATGAGGAGATATCAAATATTTTGTTAAGATGACGCAACTAAAGTACAAGCATGCCCCATTAGGATACCCTATATTTGAAGGCATTTTTACTCTAATTACTTAGCTCAAACACAAGCATAGGATGTATGGTTGAAAAGCTTATTTTGAGATCTTTTCAACGATATATGACATGCCTTCTAACTCCTCAAGGTTGAGGAGAAATGAATTTTCCAATATTCACTATACATTCTGCCAGTTGCATCAATCGGCCCAACCAATGGAAAAGTCGGCCCTAACTTAATGTCCAAATGCACTATAAATAGGCATGAGAAGGAGCAATTCTAACCACTCGACTCAAGCATTCGATTCTGTGTTTAGGACAACGAATGTAACGAACAAATTTCGTATACTCAAAGGAATGCTTTGATACCAATGTAAGGACAAATATATTATATAATAAATGTATAGAAGATATGAGATATGAGATTATTACAATTGAAAGTGAGGGTCTGCTTATACACCTAGGCAGGTACCCCTTCACAAAAGGTCATGTCCTTAGAGACATGCCTCTTCAATACTGATTAATAGTTAATTAATCATTTATTTATGATTATTACTATTTATATTATTTGTATTACATATATATATAGAGATATATATATATATATATATATATAACATTGCCTTCCTCTTCAAAAAGCTGTCCTCAAAGCTTATTGCTTGACAAGCCGTCATTTGTTTCTATGTCTTTTAATCTTTTTGTATCTTTCGGAGTTCTTTGAATTGTCATCTTCGTTGATACATGATGATAGGATCAATTACTATTCAAACTAGCAGGGGTCCTAGGAGGGGATCCTATGGAGCAATTACTAGGTCAAGTGGCAACAATGGAGCAATAACCCACTATCACCTCAACTAAGGCTCCCTGCTCTTTACAGACTTTCACCAATGGGAGGAGACCGAGTATAGAGGGATCACTAAGAAGGATGGATTAATGAATGGATAGAGAGTGATCGCTGAGACATATTCACAAGAGAGGCTCAATTAAATAACTTGCTTGCTTCAAAACAAGGTGATGGGCTCTCTTGGAAGGGCTAAGAGGATTCTATATGCCTTAACAAGGAGCTTCCTAGACCTAATGACCCTTATGGATAAGAGGCTTCTATGTAATCTTTGTGGAATTGAACTTACAAAGTTGTGGGACCACACAGAGCCAAGTTGACCCAAAACTAGGTCAAGGGTATGGATTTGATCAACCAATGAGGGGCTTTACCTAATTAAGGTAGGGAATAGTATCAAAGGAATAATTTTCTTTAGAGATTTGAATGTTATGATCCCAATGAGGACACTAACCCAAGTCAAGCTAGGGCAAGAATTGGTCTTGTGGCAAGGGCTTGCTATATCTCGGGATTCCACTGTCATAATTGCTTGAAATTTGAAGAACCTCTAGAGATGACCCCGACACAGTAGTGGACCAAAATTCAATGGTTTTGAATGGCTTGAATTTCGCTTGATGCCCTAGGTGACCCTCTAGGGTTAGGCCTAGAATTTAGAAAAAGTGAAGAAAAGAGAGGTAAATTTGACTGCCAAAGGGATACGAGAATCAGTGCCTTATTGCTTGGGCATAATGGAGTCCAGATACACATAGATCAAGAATTTCCGTGAGCTAAGGAGCCCTAATTAATCTTCATTAGCCTCTCTAAGGGCACCAACTAGGTCAATAGGGATTTATACTTCAAAATTGAGAAAGAGACAAAATTTCGAGGTCTTCAACCTAAGAGGTGTCTTTAGGAACATTCACCCAATCCCTCAAAGATCAAAGCATGCATTTAATCACTTATTCAAGGTCCTAGAAGAATTTTGCATTACATTAACCGATACAAGAATAATGATAACAAGAAACATGCATTTGATAAGTAAGATAACAAGAATAACCTCAAAAATTCGACTTACATGAGCGAGAGTATATCCATTCATCAATTTCGCATTATAAAGCTCCAAGACAATAGCGAAAATGCAAACATCATAGTGCATCAAGAAAACTCCAAAAAGTAATCCCAACAAAAACTACTAAAATCTCTCAAGAGATACTAATCCAATCCAAGTGATGATGAAAGAAATGAATCACCTCTCATGAATTTATACCATCTCTAATGAGTTTAATTTGCCTAATTGGCCTAATTAAGCCCCAAAAAATAAAATAATGTGCAATAATAACATCCCTTGGTGACAAGCCCACCAAGATAGCTCAATAACATAAAAATAAGCATCTCAAGAGGGCAGAATGATCAATATAATAAGTCGTCGGGCCATTGAGAAGGCCTAATAAAGTCCAAAGTGTGCCATGGTGAGAGAATGGACTCCAAACATAGTGGACAAGGGATTGGCCCCTTGTTTTCCAAGTAAATCACATGTGGTGCTCCTAAGTGGGTGTGGTGGCCGAGGACATCCTCATGGGTCTCCAACTGGATTGATGATGCATGTAAACCATTTGTGAGGGAAAGGATGATGACATAAGACCTCCCTTGTCTCCTGTAGTGAGACACATCCTCATCTAGACCCTGGGATATCTATTAAGTGTATGGTGCAAGTATGGAGTCGACTGGGCATGGTGAACCAGGTGCATCATCCTCATCCAAAAGGTGGAACACGAGTAATCACTGAATGGAGTTAGGGGTCTATCAAGTAATCTCTACTATGGTGGAGGCCCATGGCTCTCTACGCTCACCCTAAAAGTGCCAATGTGGCCCTCTAGAGGGCCTGGACCCCATATAGGGAGACCAAACACTAAACGGAGACCTACCTACAATCCTTCATAAGATCCAATGTGTCCACTTGCCCTCCAATAAGACAAATCATTAGAATAATCAAGTAAGAGAGCTTACAAGTCATGGAGTCAATGGGGCACTTCATGGTGGCATGCCCTTCCATAGTGGGCTTTGGCATGTACAAGTGTCTCCAACCTCAATAAGAGGTTAACTAAAGACACTATTAAGTGCATTCAGGCTTTAAAGGGTGTGACATGTCCATGGTACATCCATCAAGTCGTAGGCGGCATGTGATATAGTGATAGAACAAAGTGGGGATCAGGGAAAAGTTATAGGCCACATGTCATTGTACAAGGGTAGTTATGATGAGGGCAGCCCACACTTGGGTATATGAGTGTGGGAGGGAGCAAATCGTGATACATGAGTTACCCCAACCTTTTTTTTCCACCCTTCTTCATATGTCTTTTTCCTTTGATTGATTTTTCTTCATAATTGTTTGGGGCTCAAGGTAATAAGAGCATGATGTGGAGGATATAGGCAATGGATACACCCTTTTAAGGTGGGGCATTTCATTGCCCTCCAAGGGGCTAGGGCAATCTTGGCTTCCTTAATGTGGAGGGGGCTCATCTAGGGCCTATTACCCACCATTTTGTGGGTGATATCCCTAGGACAAAAACTTTCTCCAAGATGGTCCTCAGCCGACAGCTAACAGCCCCTCGCAACCCCCAACTAACTCGTTGTTCCACTTCTTTGCCACCAGAGTCAACCATGTAGTCCTTCGCCCATGTTTCACGATCGTATGTTTGAAGGTGGGCCTCCTGAACCTAAAGGTATGCCTTGTCATTTGGTAATTGAGTATTGTAGTTCGTTTATCATGGACACTTCTAGGCATGGATTAATGGGGGGATTAAGTGGAAAGAATGGGTTAGGTCTGTGCTCTCGTCCCCAAGTCCCCTTTTCGATGTTAACCTTGGATTCTAGTCCCGTGGGATCTCTTTTACTAACCATTTGGCTTTAGGGATGGTATTTCATGGGAAACCCTGATTTTGGTTGCATGTTCCCACTTCCCCATCTGCATATATTACCCCCTTCCCACTCATTATTATCCCATTCATCATTTCTCCCACCTGGGTCCACATTCCTCCACTTGGTCTACACAAGACTAGTTCTACCCTTTCCCTTGCCCACAACTTGGGTCAGGCCTGGAATGATGCCCCGGAGGTTGATGCAGCTAAAAAGAAAGGTAAAAGCACAACTGGCCACATTTAACAGGAAAATGTACCACAAAATGCAAAATATGGTCAGGACAAACACATTTAGCACGTGGAAAAAAGCCAATTCATGAGCTCTACCCCATCATCATGGCCATCACCCCAGCTCCTACAGGTTCTATGAGCCTCCTTCATCATATAGGAACCCATGATTGTCCCAACCACTAGTGGCAAATGAACCACCCTACCTTAAAAGTGTATATCCACTGCTACATCTCACACATCACGCTTTTACCCCTTGAGACCCAAGCAGTTAACTAAAGAAAAATCATAAAAGGCAAAAGTCATAAAAAGAAGGGTGGAAAAATCAAGGTTGGGGAACCTCATGTACCACGATTGCTCCCTCTTATACATTATATACCCAAGTGTGGGCTTCCCTTTTATTAGCTACCCTTGTACCCCAACATGTGGCCCACGGCTGCCCCTTCTCATCCCTACTTGATTCACCTCTCTATCACATACCACCACCTTTAAAGGATGTACCTTGAACCTATTGTCCCCTTTAGAAGTAGAAACCATCTAATAGGATAATTGGCTAACCCCATTTCAAGGTTGGAGACATTAGGACATGCCAAAGCCCATTATGGAAGTGCAAACCATTATGAAGTCCCCACCTGTGGTCCATGGTTGGTAAGCTCTTTTACTCGATTTTTCTAATGACTTGTTGTACTGGAAGGCTAGGAGACACATTGGATCTTATGCAGAATTGCAGATGGTCTCCATCTTGGGTTTGGCCTCCCTATATAGGGTCCTAACCCTCCAAAGGACTGCATTGGCACACGTAGGTGTTGATTTGGGGTAGCATTGGATGTGCTCTAGCCATGCAAATTAATGGAGAGGCTAAAGCACATGAGATCTCCAAGACCCAGAAATGATTTGAGCAGATTCTACCCAGTTAAGGAGATATTAAAGGAAAAATAAAAATTAATGGGTATTAAGATAAAACTGGGTTAGAAGGTTCCAAATGACATGGATCAAGCCAAATCTAATCCTAGTCGTTGATTAGAAATGTAATCTCGGTTGTTGAAGGACCAACAGGAAAAGTATAAGAGGAGGCTTGAGGGTCAGTTGGACAACACACCAGGGTGATCAGTGATTCAATTTTCTAGAGCAGGGTTTGCTAAGAGAAATCGAATCAGTGATCAGTTGCAGCGAGGGGCAGTGAGTACGAGGCAGAGAGGCAGAGATAGTGCCGAGAGACCAGCGCAAAAGCAGAGAGAGGCAGACGCTGAGCCAGAGGGAGCCACGTAGAGGCAGAAGGGACTACGCAAAGTCCAGAAGGGCCTGCGTCATCCTCACAGAGGCTGCAGCAGTGACGCAGAGGGCCATAGAGGCTACACAAAGCCTCAAAGGGCTGACGCAGTGAGTTTCGGGTTAACACAGAGGCCAGGAGGGCTAACGCTAAGCTTCAAATTGTGCTCGAAAGGGTTTCGTGGGGCAGACTTTCTGAATATCTGCTTTCGAATAGAGAGGTATTACTGTCGAATTATTTTCTCTGTCGAGTGAGCTGATTTTGGCACCCAGTTGTACTTAGAAAGACTACATAATAAAATAACCCTCAAAATTGCTACACTAGTTTTCCCAAGTTGGATTTTTCTGGGGACGAGTTGTCCAAAAATAACAATGTCACTTGTGTGTTTGCTATTTCTTTCAGTGGTTGATCTATAGATGGTTGAGAATATATTGTATTTATTTCAATATTTATATGTTTAAATAACTTGTTCATAATTAACAAGTAGGTGAAATAAACCAGAGAATACAGATAAAATTTCTAACGGGTAATACTTAGAAATTTCAACATGGTATCAGAGCGTGGTTGTAGATCACAGGAGAGTTGAAGGCACCAGCTGAATCAGAGCATTTACAACAGAAACAGTTGTCGCGAGTGACAGAAATTGTTCCTAGCAGAAAGCAACGGAGAAGGGTTGACTCAGAGGGACTGCGTCATTAGTTCGAACCAGAGAGAGGCCAGCGCAAAAGCTGAGAAAGGCAGAAAAGGCTCACGAAGAGCCATGCAAAGACCAGGCGGGATGACGTAGTTGGCTAGGGGAGCATTACAGCTAGTGTCGGAACTGCACAGATCCTAGAGGCTCAGTCCTTCAGTTGTTGGGACATAGGAAGCTATGGGCGTATTGCAGGGAGTGAAGCTGGTGGGGTATTGTTGCTGCCGAGACAGAACAGTACCTAACAGGGCAAAACCAAGTAGAGGAAGTCGCTACCTAGGCAAATTTCTAGCCAAGAAAACCAAATCAGTGTTGCGGGTGCATAAGAGATCGGAGAGGTGCAACTTGACGGTTGGAAGGCAGATTTTCAAGGCGAAAATCGAGACTCAGAGGGAGTCTAGCAAAGAACTTCCAGGAGGGAAGTAGAGACTCAGAGCGAGTCGAAGAGGGAACTTCCAGAGGGAAGTAAAGACATGGAAGAGTCGAGAGGAAGAGCAGAGATATCGCCATGAACGGATTAAGGGATCAGGACAAGTTGGACAAGGCATCCAACTTTGTCGTCTGGAAGGCCAGGATCCTGTCCATTCTAGATAGACATTGCATTAAGGCCTTCGCCTTGAGAACAGTGGCTATCCCAGTTGACCCAACTGACAATGAAAAGCATGAGGAAGCAATGGCCAAGGCGAAATGCATCATCCTTGATGGGGTCAAGGATCATGTGGTCCAGCGTATTGACGAGAAGGAGACCGCAAAGGAAATGTGGGACACCTTGAAGACATTGTACCAACATACTTCTGTGCAGAGGAAGATGCTACTAGAGAATCAGTTGCGGTCATACCAGATGCAGAAGGGAGAGCAGATAGATCATTTCCTCAGTAGATTGAAGGAGATCCGAGACCAACTGACTTCCATAGGGGCCACATCAAATTAGGAGTTGATGGTGAGGACCGCCCTAAACACAGTCTCCGAAGAGTGGGAGACATCTGTCCAGAGCATTCTGGGCAGGGTGAATCTTCCAGATTAGGAAGAATTGTGGGCAACTCTTCGCCAAGAAGAGATCAAACGATTGTCCAAGACGGGAAGTAGCAGCAAAGGAGTCCAGGTCAATGTTGCACGAAGCGGGGACAAAGCAGGGACGCCAAAGCGTCATTTTCCAAAAATCTAGGAAGCGAAGCGTTTGCAGAAGCGTCTGCTATATATATATATATATATATTGCATTTATACTCAAAACAAACATCCCAAATACCAAATTAGTTGTAGAAGACATGAAAACATGCATATTTTTGCATAAATCAAGATAGATATAACATTCGTTGTACATTAATGATTAATTATTCAGGCATCAACCATCTAGAATCTAGATTATTCTCCTCTTGTCTATCCTTTGCCTCTACCTCAATTGTCTAGGGATATTAGTCAACATTGCCCAATTTTATCAAACTACCTAATTCAAGACTTAAAATATGGTAGAAAAAGCTTAACATGCTTGATCAATGATTTTGACTTGATTGAAAGGTAATTTTTTGCTAAGGGCATCCCGCGTGACAAAGGAGTTCAACAATTAACACCACCAACACTAGGGTACATATAGGGCTCGGTGCTCTTGATTAAATGTTAATCGCATACCTTCATACTTGATATAATCTAATGAAATGCCACAATCCCATTGATCTTGAATTCCTGAAAACTATTAAGTCTGCTAAATTTTGAATAGGATATGAAATTCTATTTTCTCCATATGAAGTCCAATGAGGTTGGAACCACTCTCAAACATCTTGAGTCATTTCATGGTATTGTTAAAAATTTAAGTAAAAGGATGAAAATGAAAAATAAAGGAGAATGTCACTTTTACTTTAAGAATTTAACATTACCATGAGGGAGCATCTGCTATATTTATATTTCGTTTGCCTTCATTCATCACCCTAATCCAAGGTGGACCCACCCCCAACAAGCAAACTCACCTAAAATTAAAAAAAAAATTTGAAAAAAAAAAACGATTTTCTAAACGCTTTTTCGGAAGCTTTTCTGGAAGCGTACGCTTCCTCCTCCGAAGCGCCACGCTTCCGATGCCCGAAGCGTCATACGAAGCGCACTTCGGAAGCGACGCTTCCGTACAGCGCTTCCAAATTTCCAGGAAGCGTCTAAAAATGCCGAAGCAATCTAAAAATGTCGAAGCAGTGCTTCCGAATTCGGAAGCACCACTTCCAGCCAAGCTTCCTAGGCGCTTCCATACGGGATGCGCTTCAGGGCTTGGAACCGTCCGGGGGGGGGCGCTTCGTGCAACACTGCAAGGGACAACATTATTTTTGGACAAACGTCCCCGGAAAAATCCAATGTGGGAAAACCAATGCAGCAGCTCTGAAGGTTTTCTATTATTAAGCGGTAATTCTAAATACAACTCTGGATGCCCTCTCGGCTATCCAATTACAGAGATAAAATATATTGGCAGAAAAATAAGTGAGATTACCTCACTTCACCTGGCAAAATCCCTCTGATTTGGCAACTGGACTGACTATCCCCGGCAACAACTGCATTGCCCCTTCGCATTAGCTGCGTGGGCCTGCATGGAGCACTATTAGACTCTGCGTTAGCTCTGCGCTACCACCTCTGCCTCCTGGAGCTCTGACATCAGCCTTCTCGGTTGATCCTCCTACTCCCCAGCTAAATTCGGACTTTTGCAAGAGGGCAGCTCTTCCCCTGCATCAAGCAATGCATGGGCCCTCCTGGCCCAGCGTCAATCTCCCTTGGTTTGTGTTGCCTCCTCTGGCCTGTCTCTACCTCTCTCTGTTGTGTATTCAAGGTCTCGAAGAAGATCCTCCAACCCCAACTATCCCTGCCCCTCTACTGCAACTTAGATCACCAGTTCGATTTTCTCAACAAACCAAGCCCTAGAAAAATTGAACTTCATTGATCACTTGGTCTATCTCAAATTGACCCTCAAGCCTCCTCTTATACCTTTCCTATTGATGAATCAACGACTGAGATTAAGTCCCTAATCAACGACTAAGATTAAATCAGACTTGATCCTCGCCTCTTAGAAGCTTCTCACCCATATTTTTATTAATACCCATTAATATTTTTATTTTCGTAATTTTAGATTTTGGAACCCCATTAAAATTATTAATTTTTTTAATAACTCACAATCCAGGTGGAATTTCTCCAAACGATTTTTGGGTCTTGGAGATCTTATGTATTCTAACCCCTCCACAAAATTTCGGAGCTAGAACACATCTGATGCTACCCCAAACATCAACACTCCCTCTTAGCGAGGAATGTGCTCTAGCAATACTTCCCAACAGAAGTATCACATTGATCCATGGCATGGGTCCTCTATGTTGTTGATGCTCGACCTGTTGCCCTTCATCCATTGCACTGTTGCAACCTGTATTGATGCCCATGACACTGCCACTATCACTTCTATATTTGTACTACAGCTCCGTCTCAAACTGCTGCATCATGTTGCTCATAACATTGCCACTGCTAACTATTGCACTGCAACTCAGTTGCTAAGAAGTAAGCAACTGAATAGCCACCCAAAACTGACATACTGATTAGTCTGGATACCCCGTGATGCTGAAGCTACCTGTGCTGCTTATTTGTGTTGACCCTCTAATGCTACTACATTGCTGCAATCTTCTCTATGCCTCTCGCACTGTTGCAACCTCCACTACGCTACTTCAAACTCTGGAACTCTAGCTCTACTACTATTGTTACATTATCCCTCGCACCAATTGACTCCCGTCATTCTGCTACTGTCATTAAGGGCTCCGGTAGCCGTATGTGATCCAAGAGTTTAGGCACCTCAAGGATCTTGCCCCGTGTACTCCTCCCAACTACAGCTCAATGTCGCCACACCTCTTCTCCAGAGGGGCATGAGCACTCATGGCACAATACTCATTATCATTCTCCTTGTTGGCTTTCGCTGGAGCTACCTTCGAGTCAGAAGCCTCTTCCTTGCCTTGCTCTGGGGTCACTGAGTGGCAAAATGTCCTAGTTCACCACACCTGAAGTATCTGACCTTGGATATATCCTTTTTCTTCCTTTTTTGTTGCCCATGATGTCCCAATGATGTAAGAATTGCATCCTCCTCCTCCTTCGTCTTGACCTGGTCTCCATTACCGCTACTTCCTACCTTGGTCAGCCTCCTGATCTCTTCCTGTCGAAGAAATGCCCACATTTCCTCCCAACTTGTGAGAGAAGCTCTACCCAAGATACTCTGGACAAATGTCTCCCAGTCTTCGATGACTGCATTCAGGGCAGTCCTAAGCATGAATTTAGGATATGGTGTAGACCCCACGAAAGTTAGCTGGTCTTGAATCCCTTGCAACTTGAGAAGGAAAGGACCGATCCCTTCTCCCTTGTACATCTAGAATTGTCTTAGTTGATTCTCCAATAGCATCTTCCGTGGAACAAAAGTCCCCTGGTACAAGGTGGTGAGCGTCTCCCACATCTCCCTTGTTGTTTCATTCTCAGTAATGTGTTGGACCACATGATCTTTGACCCCGTCTAGAATCATGCATTTAGCCTTCACTTGGGCCTCCTTGTACCTCTTTAGCGGATCAGCGTCAGCTGGAACAACAACTACCTTCAAGGAATAGTCCTTGATGCGATTCTTGTCTAGGACTGCCACGATCCTGGCCTTTCAGATGACAAAATTTGATGCTCCATCCAATCTATCCTAATCCCTCAGTCCATGACTGCCATCTCTGCTCAACAAATATAGGACTGGTTCTTTTCTCCCTCTCGTGTTGTTAATCCAGCATGACTCGAATCTGGATTTCTTCTGCGCTAGAAATCCTCTAAGGAACAAACTCCTCTAGACTCCCTTTGAGTCTTGATTTCCTTCACAAAAATCCTCCAACCAAATGTCGAATCACTCCTCTCTAATCCTCCTTTGCTGCTGCAACCCGGATTTAGATTTCTTTGGCTAGAAATCTGTCAAGGCAGTGACTCCTACCTCAGCTTTGTCTCCATAGACACTTTTATGCACCAACACCAAACAACGTCCCAACAACTCCACTGATTGAATCTGCTCTTCTCCTCCAGTGCCAACAATCAACTGATTTGAGCCTCTCAGGCTTTGTGCTGGCCCAAAGAGCTGATGCAGCCACTCGTGAGCTCCTCTCGAGTACTGCGTCACCCTCTACATGCTCGAAATGCTGACGTAGGCACTACGTGAGCCTCTGCGTCACTCCTTTCATTGCTCCTCTGCCTCTGAAACAACGTTGCCACTCGAGACAGCTGCTTCTCTACAACAAATTCACTAGATCTCCTGGTTGATGTCTTCAGTGTCCTATGATCTGCAATGCTCTGATACCATGTGAAAAATTCTGAATCTACACATCAGAAATCCTACTGCAATCACTGGTTTATCATCTCCTACTTGTTATTACATTCAACAAGTTATTTAATTTATAAACAGTTATGAAAAACACTACTACAAACTACACTGACATACAGATCATAAACTGAAATAGATAAGAGACAAACACACAAGGGACACCATTATTTTTGGACAAACGTCCCCGGAAAAACCCAATGTGGGAAAACTGGTGTAGCAACTCGCGTTTTCTATTATTAAGCAGTAGTTCTGAATACAACTTTGGATGCCCTCTCATCTATCCAGTTACAGAGATAAAATACACTGGTAGAAACCTAAGTGAGATTACCTCACTTCACCCGGCAAAACCCTCCAATCCGATAATTAGATTGACTATCCCTGGCTACAACTGTGTTGCCCCTTCGCATTAGCTGCGTGGGCCTACGTGGAGCACTCTGAGACTCTACGTCAGCGCTTCACTACGTCCTCTACCTCCTGGAGCTCTAATGTCAGCCTTCTCGGCTGATCTTGCTACTCCCCAGCTAAATTCAGACTTTTGCAAGAGAGCAGCTCTTCCCCTGCAGTGGAACTGCGTCAAGAAATGCGTAGGCCCTCCTGGCCCAGCGTCAATCTCCCTTGGTCGACGTTGCCTCCTCTGTCTTGTCTCTGCCTCTCTCTGCTATGTATTCGAGGTCTCGGAGAAGATCCTCCAACCCCAACTATCCCTGCCCTTATGCTGCAACTCAGATCACCAGTTCGATTTTCTCAGCAAACCAAGCCCGAGAAAAATCGAACTTCTTTGATCACTTGGTGTATCTCCAACTGACCCTCAAGCCTCCTCTTATACCTTTTTTGTTGATAAATCAACGACTGAAATTAAGTCCCTAATCAACAACTAAGATTAAATCAGACTTGATCCTCGCCTCTTAGAAGCTTCTCACCCATATTTTTATTAATACCTATTAATATTTTTATTTTCCTAAATTTAAACTTAGGAACTCCATTAAAAATATTAATTATTTTAATAACTCACAATCTGGGTGGAATTTCTCCCAACGGTTTCTAGGTTTTGGAGATCTTATGTATTCTAACCCCTCCACAAAATTTCAACACTAGAGCACATCCGATGCTACCCCAAAAATCAACAAGTAATACAAGGAAAAACACAATATGGAACCTGCAACTCAACTTCCTTAGAATGATCCAAAAACCCATATCGAGAAGATATAAAACAGATGATCCCTTCTGCTCATTGCAACCCAAGGACTAAAACCATGTTTGCAGTAAATGCACTATCAATGTATTATTGAATCTTTCCAATGTTATGAGGACCAAGGTCTTCTACTTCCTTTCTTCCTTAAGTTGCATGCTTCAAAAGAGTTCATGTTCATTGAAATGACAATTTTTAGTATTCGCATACACTACACTATTATTTTCTTCGCAAGTGTGTTCAAAATGAATATCCTGGAAACTTTTTTCAAATGAATATCCACTACACTATTATTCCTTTAACTTTTGAATTGCTACCTTGTCTTGAGTTGCCAAATTATTACCCAATCATCAATTTCCTTAACCCTTGCTATCATCACAACTAGAAATGCCAAGACCTTTCTATGAACACTATCCTTCTCCCTCCTAAAAGAAACACTCCCACTGCTCCATCTCTTTCAGGAATGCGAGAAGACAATATTTTGCATACTATCCAGCACAACAGGATGGGGAGTATTTCTTTGCATTTTAAGAGTTCCAGCCTTGTCAATGTCGGGCCAAGAAGATTTTATCTTTATAAAAATATGCTCTGGGGTAAGGAATAAGGATTATCTCATTCCTAGTTAGCAAGACTGATAGAGGAAGGCTGGTGAATTCCATGTTTTCTTGTGTTCCTGCCATCCAACTTTGAAGCGCCTTAACCACCATTTCCTCATGCCATCTTTCAGTACATATTCCCCTTCATCAATTGACAGAATTGTTTGAGGTTATTGGCATTTAGTGCTATCACTAGTCATGCGAAGTGATTAATTCAAGACTGGGGCAGGTTGTATGTCAAATAAACCTTAGTAGATGTTTAAGCTGGTATTATATCTACATTTCTATTTCTTACGGTGTTTTCAAATAACAGCTGTTGCTCCTAAGACATCCAAACACAGCTTAGAATTATGAAAGCATAGTCTAATTGTACTATATGAAGGTAATTGTCTGCCAATCATACACAAGGTGAAAAATTACATCATACATACCCCCTCTTCAAGCCCAATATTTAATGAATTAGAACTTGTTGTACTGGTAGAACAGTCACTTGAATCTAGATGCCCTTGTATTGCATGTGAGCTTTGTGAATGTCGCGACATGAAATAGCTTGTATCATCTGCACTTTCAGGAGTTGGTACAAAAGCTGCCTGCAAACAAGGAGCCAATATTTGAGGAATTAGTTATTTATTCATGTCATTGCAACATAACAATAACTTATAGGATGGTCTACGACCTACCCTCTATCTAGCATTCTTTGATGGATATGCATGAACTAGGACTTGAAACAAAATCCCAGAAAAACAGAGACAATTAGGATCACTAAATATTTCTGATCACTCTATAAAATACATCTAAAATTTCAATACTAAAAACTATGAAGCATACTTAAATTATCCACACAGTCAAGCACATACAAATACTATGCCTAATTTGGCAAACTTGGCAGCCCCCTTTTACAAATACTTGTGATGAGACTTAGTGGTAGGTGAAAAGTGAATAATATATTACAGTTGGTATAAAAGTTGCCTGCAAACCAGGAGCCAATATTTGAAAAATTAGTTATTTATTGAAGTGTCATTACAACATAACAATAATGACATATAAGATAGTTTTCAACCTACGTTCTACCTAGCATTCTGTGATGGATATGCATGAAGCATTTGGTCGCAAAAGAAAATCGCAGGAAACCAAAGACAATTAGGATCACTAAATATTTCTTATCACTCCTAAAAATACATTTAAAATTTCAATAGTAAAAGATACGAGGCATATTTAAATTATCCTCCAAGTCAAGAGCTAAATGCCAAATTTTGCGAATTTGTTAGTCCCCTTTTGCAGATACTTGTGACGAAACATAGTGGTTGCTAAAAAGTGATGGTGTATTTGTGGTATGTATATTTATATTTGTAACTCCTATGTTAGGAGACACTTCTATAGCTCACCTAACTCATCATAAATACTCTCCACCTTCTATGTATACACCTAATGAAATAAAGAGTGAACAAAATTTATATACCTAATGAAATACAAAATGTACAAAGTGTATAGTGATCACAATTCCTCTCTTGCACTCTTCTCAAGTGAGTTTCTCATTAATGTCTCACTTGTGCACATATCAGTTAGTAGCAGAGCTTTTGATTAGGGCTTTTGAGTTACAGCAATTTTAGTTCGCTCACAGTCCTTCCCACTCATCTTTTTCCTCAAATTCTTGATGAACTTTGTACCAAATTTAAAGTGATAGCTGCGTGGCAACTTCCAGATATTATCATTTAAGTTATTGGCATGCTTTTACAGTCAATCACGAGATATTCCTTGTTCATGCAAATTTTCCCACCCAACTATTTGTAGGTGTCCAAATTTTATGCCATGGTGGAACTCACAAAGTCTTTTATGGCATTCCACATTCTTCTGCCACATTTTAGTGAAATTTCCTCAAATTTTTTGGTAGATTCCAGTTACTGCTAAAACCATGAAATTATCATTGCTTTCTAACTGTATTTTACATAAAAGATCACAAAACCTGAGGATTATCTAACGCTTCTAAATTTTTTGGGGGAATCATGAGAATCAACAATTTTCTTGTGCCGTTTCTATTGTTTTCCAACAAATCCTTGCTTCAACCCATTGAACTTGTCTTCATGACTTCTTAATGAACTCTGAAAGATACCGAGCTTCTGCAGGATTCCAACATCATCCAAAAACTTGCTAATCACCTGTTGGAAATACGACAAGAACAAAATGAGTTCTTGGAAGAGCAATTTGCAAGCAAAGGTAGTAACTTCTAGAAGAAACATAGATCCACACTGAGTTCCAGATCAAGATGGGGAAGGATATGGCAGACCTATTCCAACAAATGATGGATTAAACACAACATCTAAAATAATATACACAAAAGCTACAAGTAAACAACAATTGTAGACATGAGAGCGAGAACTTGAATATGTTTATTCCCATCAGCTCAATATGATTTTTGTACGTCATTACTCATGCTACCCTTCATATTGTGTGAGAGGTTAACTTGTGATTTTCATCACATGATAGAATTTTCATGTGACATGGATAATATATTGAGATATTGATATACCTAAGACATACACCAATTTTTGCTTAATTGATCAACTTACTTTATCATCATAATGCTTGGGATGCTACACATTGGTTCAATGGTTTATATGGTGGGTTATCTTGGTGCTTATTTCCCTGTTCATGGTTGCACTTTATTCTCACATGGATAGATGCTCTTTGGTGGTTTGATATTGATGGGTTGCTTATCTATTGGTGTCCTTTACGTATTGCACGTTGATTTCTGGTAGCATCGGATATGCTCTAAGCCTCAAAATTTGCAAGGAGGCTAAGACACATGTATTCCAAAACACACAGAAATTGTTTTGGGAAATTCCACCCGGATACAGTTTTATTAAAATAATTAATTATTTTTTATGGATGGCTAAGTCTAAACTTATGAAATTAAAATAATTAAAGGGTATTAATTAAACTCGGGGTGAAACTTCCAAAAGAAGACGAAGATCAAACCAAAATGATCTGAGCCATTGATTAGAATCTCATCTGGGCCGTTAATTAATCAACGAAAGGTTTATAAGAAGAGGCTTGTTGGGCATTTGGAAAATACATCGAGTGAGAGATCAGAGATCGATTTTCTCAAGAGCAGCACAGCAGTTGCCGGAGAGGTGATCGAGGAGATTTCTTGTAGTGAGGGGCAGTGATAATTTTCCGGAGGAAGTTTTCCTAATCCAGAGAATGCAAGGCAGAGAGGACAGAGAGTAGTCTGGAGAGACAACACTGGGCCACATAAAAGCAGTGTAGAACTACATTGTGGTAGTGCAGAGCTTCAGAGGGAGTTTGTATTTCTTCTAGGGAACAATCCGGATCTAGTGTCGGAGTCGGGGTGTGAGACCAGGAGGCCAGAGAGCCGAAGCTTCCAGTGAGCAGAGGATCGGGAGGAGGTGTAGCGCAATCCCAGTAGCAGTGACACAGTAACTGCGTGGGTGTGACGCAATACTGCGCAGAGGCTCATCTCCAACACAAATCAATGCCAGAATTCCAAGTGACAAGGTGAGATCATCTCACTATCCTTTCTGCATAGGATTGCCAGTTTGGGCATCCGAAGAATTGTACTCAAAAATCACTGCATAATAATACAAACTCTCAATTGTTTCACCAGTTTTTCCACGTTGGGTTTTTCTGACGACATTTGTCCAAAAACAACGTTGTCACTTGTGTGTGCTATTTCTTTCTTGCTCAGTTCTTGTTTCCGCATATTATTTAAGTTATGAAGGCTGCAATTGTATTTATTTTGATGTTTACCGTATAAAACTATAAATAACTTGATTAAGTAGGAGAAATATAATCAGTTGTTCCAATAGTGTTTCAAGGATTCTGAATTTTCACATGGTATCAGAGCGCGGGTGAAGCAAGAGAGTAGACCGAAAGAGCCGAGCGTTGAAGAGGAGGGAGATCGAAGTGTTATGTAGGCAACGTATCGAATTCCCAGAGGGATCGCGCAGTTCAAGCCAGGAGGGCAAGATTCTCAAGGAAGATCTCTCTCTCTCTGAGTGAGTTGAAAGAGAGGTAAGATTTCCAAATCAATATTTGTCAACGGCAGAGGGAGCAACATAGTAGAAGCTTCAGCGCAGAGGATTGTTCAGGTGAGACACAGTTCTTTGCAGCAGTTGTTGGGGCAGAAAAACATCAAAAGAAGGGAGGAGACACTTTTGAGGGAATTTCTTCCTCACAGAATTCCTAGGAAAGGAATTCGATTTCTCAATTGCTGAGCAACAATAGAGAGGAGCAGATCTACTAACTCCAGTAGGGAGTGCGTAGCATAGCCTAGCAACAGTGCAGAGGAGAGAGGAGGTAGTTAGACATTTTGTTGGCAAAGATGGCAGCTAATGGGCTGAGAGATCAAGATTGGTTGGACGGAGCATCCAACTATGTGAGCTAGAAGGCTAGGATCTCCTACCTTCTGGATGAGCATAATCTCAAAGCCTATGTCGATAATGTAGTAGCTGAACCCAGAAACGCAGATCCACTCAAGAATTACAAGGCTCAAATGGCGAAGGCCAAGTGGTTGATCCTCAACGAAGTGAGAGATCAAGTTGTATGTCACATTGTTGGCAAAGGGACTGCCAAGGAGATGTGGGATGTGTTGTCGAACAGATTGTCACGAACGACAATGCTCAGATCGGGGGCTGTCACCCTGATCCCTCATCTCTTTGTTTAAGTCTGTCTCTCGCAGCTAAAGGGGGTAGACCCTATGGGACAATGGATGACCAACTGTGGACCAGTTGGGTTGGGAGACACGAGGGAAAACAAGCACTTATTTGATTTTATTAAGTTAATAGACCAGTGCCTTATGGAGTTAATGACTGAATGATTATTTATCAAATGCTTGTAGGAATATGAGTTTATTAACAATCATTTACCATTAAATAACTCAAACAAAGGTTAACTTCTACCAAATGCGAGATAATCAATAAATGCTCAATGGCTCAACAACATTCCAGCAATTAAAATTCGAAAAAAAATAAGTGTTTTAAATAACCACTTAATTTCAAATGCTAACTAAAGATCGCATTCATATAGCTAATCTTTAAATGATCATTCAAGCATGTTTAACCACATGAAAATGATAAACATTAATCCCACATCAAAATTTTAGCAGAAAAAGATATATCGCAAAAATGACAACCCCTTGAGCCAAAGCTGAATCTGGCAAAAAATTTCCCGAATTTTTTTTTTTTAAGATTTTCTAACTAAAAATGCAATAAAACTAAAATCAAATAAAACTAAATTAGATCTAATATCTAATCTAAAGTTTTAAAAGGAACTTTTTGATTTTTTATATTTTTATAAATGAAACAAAAAAATGAACAAAGAAAAATGTCTAATTCTAAAAAACTAAGTCCTAAACTATGGGCTAAAAATGAAAATCGATTATTTTTATTTATTTATTTATTTTATTTATTTTTATGATTTTAAAATTCTAATTTTGAACTAAAATCTAAAAAAAACTGAACTATAGAACAAATCCTAATAAAAACTAGCTCTTTTATGCTTTTGATTTCTTTTTATTTTTTTTGTTTATTATATATTTTTTATGATTTTTATATTTTATGATTTATTGAAGAAAAATAAAAATAAAACAAAACTAAATTCTAAATACACTAAATGAAAATTTATACAATTAAAAAATGAAAAAAGAAGAAGCTATTCTAGCATTAAAGGAATGAACATGTGATCTATAACTAAAATTAAATCTAAATCTAACTAAAATTTCAATTTAAATGAAACAAAACTTTACAAAAAGTTTGAAATAAAAATGACGCTATACATCCATATACCCACAAACCTACGTAAATAAAACCAGAAAAAGAACACGCCCTTTTTTATTTTTCTTTGCAGGTTGAAGGCGATGAGGAAGGGAGAGAAAACACGCAAGTAAGGTTTGCGGATAGGGAGCTCGACGACAAAGGGAGGAGACTGTGGCTGAACGAAAAACGTGGGCAGAGAAGCAATGATCAATGGCATCAAGGATGAAGGATACAGATTAAGATGCAGATGGGTTTCACATAGGGGGATGGGCAAGTGAGGGATGACTGTTTTCTTTGCAGCAGAAATGTAGCACGCAGGTGGGCAGCTGGGACATGCAGGTTGCGTTTTGAGTTTTTTCTTGCTGCATGAATACAATAAGAAACCCAACACTTGCTTGTTGTTTGCGGGTGTGCCTATGCAGGTCAGCGGAAGAAAGGAAGAACGATGGCAGGCAGAGAACAAGGCTGCAGATGGAAAGAACAAGACAACGGTAGCAGGATGGTAAATAATGAGACCGCTGGATTTTTCTGTGATTCGAGACAGCGGGTAGCGTTGAGTGTTGTAACTGCAGAAACATATCTAAACATAGAACGCAGATCTCCCTAAAAAAATTAAAATGCCCGTGAAATTCCCAAATTATATTTCTGCTTGAAATTTAGCAGCGAAAACTTTAAAAAAACTTCTGAAATAAGATTTATATGTTCAACTTCAAATTTAGTATTTGCAACAAATGCAAGATCACCTTCAGATCAACAAAATTTTAAAATCCTGGACTGGAGAAATGATGCACCTACAAAGGCTAGTTTCTGGGGCCAGATCTGGCTTCCCACAAAGGTTTTTTCTCAAACTTGCAACCTGTAATGGAAAGATAAACGCCCAGAGAATATATATTCAAGGATTAAAACTTAAACCCTACAAACTAGCTACAATATTTACAATTTCACGACTCTACAACAACCAGATTTGTGAGTAATCCTCAATAATATTTTCAGAATATCAGATTTACTATGAGATACTTCAGAAATCTCTCATGCAATTCAAAAAAAATAAAAAAATAAACTTTAAATGTTAGACCCAGAATCGAAACTGGCTGGGCTCTACAAGAAAATGCTTTGCGGGAGTTGGCTGGTTCAGCCAAGAACTTCCCCAAACGCCTACTGATTTTCTCAATAAGGGTTTCCTACACAGCTCATTTCGACCATCAATAAAGAGGGAAAAAACAGTATTAAATTCCAGATGCAATGGAGATACCTACCATTATTTTAGAAATTATATTACCATTAAAACCCTAGTAAGTGAACAAGATACTTGTGTTCAACAATACTCTACATGAAGCTATTACTAATGGCTGAAAATAAAATTATGCAGAAAATAAAACACCTCACAGCACTTCAAGAGAGTAACACCGGCAAGATTTCAACCCCAAAGGCTTTCTTTATTGCACCAGAAAAAGTTTACAAGAGAGCTTAAATCAGCACAAGACTCACAAATCGAATCGTCTCAAATGACCACTAGCACCCTATTTAAAGGAAAAATTCCCAACGGCTAGTTCGAGTGATCCATGTCAAAATGATCTCGACCGTTGATGAGGATCAAGATATCTTTTAATCTCATCCGTCGAATTTTTAAATGCATTTTAATATATTAAAAAATTGAATTTGCATTTATTTACTCAAAAATTTGACTTATTATTATTTTATTTTTTTTTATTTTTAATTTTTTTTATTTTTTTAATTATTTTTTTCTATTTACTTTATTTATTATTTCTATTTTACTTAAATATATATATATATATATATATAAATATATATTATGGATCCTCGAACTTAGCCTTTGGAAAAATCACCTAGGACCTAGGACTTAGGACCTATGAGGGTATTAAACATTTCCTAACCCTCAAGACACTTTATATCATGACTTTTACAATTTTACATCTAAAGGGGGAAAACCCATTTGACATAGACCCTCACAGACCACCCAATCTTGCGACACAGATATAATCTAGCAGATCAACGCACTAGGATTCCCCTAAGATTCTAATGACAAAATTCATTCCGACTTTGGGGTTAGTCTGAAGGAAAACTCTGCCAATCATGGATCGATGAGACAAAAAACCTTCCGGAACGTAGATTATCACTTACAAAATTAGGTCCACCTAGGCAATTTACATACATGACTCAGCTCTGCTTAGATTATTTACAATTCACACATGCAGACTGGGTTTACAACATAATATGATCAAGTCAATGATGACTGTCAAATGGCACGGACATGTCAATCAAGCGCCATCCCTTTTGCGAAGAAAAGTGGGTGTACTGCTATAGGAAGTTGACATGTAGTGGTCAACATCTGGCTCTACTTGGGGACACCTTGCTGCACTGAAGGAATGTGAGAATCCAAAATCTGCATCCATGCAACACACAACAGAAATAAGTAGCGTCCACCCAAAAATCATCATATAACATTTAAGCACATGAAAGATATAAGCTCTTCATTTATTAACAAGGAAAGTAAATCTAATCCTAAAACAGAAATAAAATGCTGAAATAACAAAGAGTAGGGTTAGAAATACAATACAAAGGATGCCCCATGGCATCAAGTATCATCTTTGAAGAACAGCTTGAGCATTTGGCCATTCACAGGTAGATCAAGTAGTTCGCCATCCATTCTGCTCAAATGGAATGAGTTTGGTCTAGCTATATCTCGAATGATGTACAGTCCCAGCCACAAACTGTCGAACTTCTTATGTTTTCCTGGTTTTTCATTCTTGTGATCCCAAAGAAATACCATATCTCCCACCTGCAAAGATCTAGATCGAGAGAATTTATCAAAGCTTTTCTTAATGTTAAATTGATTTTTACATATAGCATCAAAAGTTGTCCTACGAGCTTCATCTAACTCCACAATCTGATCTATTCTATTTTGAACAACATCTTTATTAGTAGAAAAATTCTGAAGGAGCCGATACGCTGGCAATTTCAGGTGCACAGGTAAGGTTACATCCAAGCCAAAAACTAATTCAAAGGGAGATTTACCAGTAGCTTTCTTCTTAGTGATCCTATCTGCCCATAAAGCATACTTGATTTTGCTATCCCATGATCTCTTATTATCCCCTAATATCTTCTTGATAATGGTTATGAGATTCTTGTTACTTGATTCGGCCAGACCATTACCCTAAGGATAGTAATTTGACGAATGAGATAAGACAATGCCATACTTGAAACAAAAGATGAAAACTCTGAGGAACTAAAAGCTTTGGCATTGTCAGTAGTGATCTTAGCAGGGACACCAAGTCTAGTAATGATATTATTTTCAATGAAATCCATAATAACCTTTTCAGTGGCATTCTTAGCAGAAATGGCTTCAACCCATTTAGTGAAATAATCCGTAGCAGTCAAAATCAATGAATAGCCATTGCTAGAATTTTCATGGAACTTCCCGATGAAGTCCAAACCCCAATGCTAAAACGGTGCCTCTACAATGACAGGTTGTAGGGGCAGGGCAGCAAAATTTTGTTTCCTAGTGAATAGTTGACAGGCTTGACAAGTTCTAACAAACTTATGCACATCAGAAAAAATTGAAGGCCAATAATAACCAACTCTCAGGATTTTGTGGGCGATAGTTCTAGCAGCATAATGACCACCAGAAAATCCTAAATGAAACTCAGAGATTAATTTCTTGGACTCAATTTCATCAACACACCTAAGCACTATGCCCTCAGGGATTCTCCATCCAAGGCCATCCTTAATAAGGCAATACTCAGTGGCTTTTAGTCTAAGAGCCCTTCTCTTATGAGCAGCTAAATGGTTAGGACATGTAAGATTCATCAAGTAATAAACGATGTCCTTATACTACTCATGCTCTCCTAATCTTTGCAACTCCGATGAAGATAGATCGCTAAGACAAAACAAACCAAGAGTCTTTTTGTTACTTTCAGTCAACATTTGAGCCAAACCTTGGCCTTTGACTAGCTTGGTGGGTCTGATCTCTAAATCATATTCTAGTATTTTAGTAACCCACCTAGCGCGAGTCCCTAAGCAATTGGTTTGAGTTAATATATCTTTAACAGCAAAATGTGGGACAAAAGCAATGCTTTTAGAATAACCCACATAAGTTTTGAAGTGCTTAAGAAACTTGACCAGGGCATAAGCTTGCTTTTCCATGGTATTGTACTTCAATTCGGAATTTTGAAGCGCTCTACTCATGAAAGCAATAGGTTGTTCGTGACCATCTTTAGTCTTTTGTAACAAGACACCAGCAATGGTATCTTCGGAAGCGAAAGAAAAAATCATGAAATCCTTGGAATAATCAAGACTAACTAAGACAGGAGCTCTCGCAATAGCGCATTTGATTTCTTGAAAAGCCTTTTTGTCGTCTTCTTGTCAAACAAATTTTGCATCTTTCTTTAGAAGACTTTGAATAGGCTTAGCTATTTCTGCGTAATTTGGAATAAGCCTTCTAAGAAAATTTGTCTTTCCAAGCAAAGACTGAAGGGATTTAAGATTATGAGGAAGAGGAATCTTCTGGATTGCTTCAATTCTTTCAGGATCAATCTTGATTCCATCCTTAGAAATGATATGGCCAAGTAATTTCCCTTCTATTACTCCAAAAACAGACTTAGCTGGATTCAAAGAAATCCCGTATTCTCTACATCTATCAAAAACCTGCCTAAGATGATTTATATGACTGATACCATCTTTAGAAAATACAGTAAGATCATCTTGGTAAATCTCAATAAATTTCCCGATTAAGCCCTTGAAGGCATAATCCATAGCCCTTTGAAATGTAGCCCCAACGTTGGTTAATCCAAATGGAATTCTGATGTATTCAAAAGTACCCCATGGCATGGCGAATGTGGTTTTATGACGATCTTCCTTTTTAACCCATACCTAATTGTACCCAGAAAAACCATCTAGCAACGACATCATTCCAGAACCGGTTACTCTTTGCAATAAAGTCTCCATGTTTGGCAAAGGGTAATTATCTTTCTTGCATGCTAGATTAAGGTTTCAAAAATCGACACAAAGCCTTATCGTACCGTTCTTTTTCCTAACAATCACCAAATTTGAACACCATGTCGAATGCCTTGTTTGAGCGATAATTCCAACTGCAAGCATTTTCGCAAGCTCTTTCTGAACCAAAGGGGCTAACTTAGGATTAATTTGCCTAAGTTTCTGGCGAAAGGGTTTAACATTTTCATCTTTTAAGAGGATGGTATGTTCCATGACATCTTCCCTATAGCCCTTTAATTCATCATAAGAAAAAGCTAAAACATCTTGATATTCGTGAAGTAAATTAGTTAACTTTTTTCTTTCCTCCACACAAGTACCTTTACCAATTTTAACAATCTTCGGGTTTTCAGAAGTACCAATGTTTATCTCGAGATATTCTCCTGGGTCCATCTTATTTGCTTCTCTCAACTTCGTGGCATCATGCCGATCAAAATGTTGCTCTAAGGCAACCACATTCCTAGGAGTAAGATTGATGATATACTCATGTTTTAAAGATCCATCCTCCTCAGAATCTATCTAGAAATCTTCAAACTCATCCAGACTATTAAGGAAACGAATGACTTGCTTTTCATCATTAAAGACTTGCCAATGCTCTGGGTTATCTAGAACAGATGGTCTAAATATTACTTCCATTTTGAACTTATCCTTAATTAGCTCATCAGATCACTAGAAGGTAGTAGCAGCTACAGCAATTTCATCTGCCAAACTATTTTGCTCTCTTGTGATAGCTTCAAGGTCAAGGGCATCAAAATTTTCCATAGTTTAGTATCCCACACAGCATTTCGATAATTCCTTAGTCTTTGATTTTTGCATGTGAATTTATTCTTAAGCTGCATGATAATTAAATCAGAATCCCCCTTAATGCTAAGCAACTTAATCTTCAAAGACTTCGCCAATTCAAGACCCAACAATATAGCCTCATATTCAGTGACATTGTTGGTTGCTTCAAATTTTAATCGATAGGCAAACTTGAAAATGTGATCAAGGGGAGATTTAAGCACTATTCTAGCACCTTTACCATGTCTAGACGATGCACCATCAAAGTACATGTACCAAACTCTATCATTGAGATCCTTAAATCTTATTATCAAGAGGAATTATGAAATTAGACATGATAGCGTAATTCCCAATGTCAGACTGCTCTTTGATTATCTCGTTGTGAGGTCTCTTAAGATCTTCAACATGGAATTTTCTTTCAGGATCTCTATTTAGTCTTACAAAACCATCACCTCTAGGAGAAGGAATCATAGCATATGACCAATTCATTTGAATACTTCCTCCTAGATCAGAGGCCCACTTTTTGGATAAAAGCATTCCCCAAGCATCAGGCACATCAACAACAACTATATCCATAACAATCATGATGTCTGGGTAAACTGATAGATGAACTTGTAAATCTTTGATCAAACCATGCACTTCAATTTTCTTAGAATCCATGGCACATATGTTATAGTAGGGTCTAGAAACTCTTAAGTTAAGTTGTTCCATGACCCTTTTAGTCATTACACAAACTGATGCACCAGAATCCAACATGCAATTATTCAATTTATATCCATTAACTAACAAGGTGATAAAGAAAGGCTGGTGATCTTTGTTATCTACATCTAAGCTTTGCAAATATATGGGAGCATCATGATAGTCAACTTCCCGAGTATTCTATTGAGAAATATTTATTTGAGGACCTTGAATAGCTTTTAGTAACTTATCTCTTTGGGAAGGAATTTTAGCAATCTCGGAGACAGGAACCCAAATTTTCGCATTGTTGAACCAACTTCCCAAATCAACATCTAATCTAGAGTTTAAACCAGGGTAAAAAGTTCGAGGGGCAATTTGATTCCCGCTCTGATCTTTATCCCTTCTCTGATAGGTCAAACCTTTGTCTCTAGCAATTTCCATGATTTGCTCGAGAGAGGGTTTTTCACCATATAGCCTAGCCAAAATGTCACCTTCATTTTCAAGGTTATTTATACTAAAAGCTGATGAAGGATTCATAATGTCACGATTATTTTCCTTAACCTCTATCTAATCATCCATAGACAAAGGAAACTTGCTACCTACTACATTTATTTGATCACCTACCCCAAACATTCTGTTATCTAAGATTCTTCTAACAATGGGGCAAGTGGCTTCTTCATGAAAAGCATCACAAACCCGACAATAAAGAGGAGCATTATCAACCAAATTAGTAAACAGATTAGGAGGTCTCTGCTCACTAGATTGACCGTTCTTTTGCCAATTGTTACTTCTGTTATTATTATTTTGAGGTTGGAAATTTTGCGTTTGTGCTCTTTCCATCTGGACCAACCTATTCTGCAAAGTGGATATCTCCTTATTATGATTAATTTCCATGGTTTCAATCTTTTGGAGCAATTTGAGAACAAGTTCGCTTTTAGGTTCTTGAACTATTTTTCCTTTAGGTTCTTTTGGTTTCGTAGCAGCCCTATCAAACCCTGGGATTTCAGACTTCCTAGATGTTGCCTTGTCATTTTCAAGCTCTATAGCTAAGGTCTGGCAATCTCTATAATCATTAAGTCTAGCACACCTTAATTCATAAGATGGCTTAGGACTAAAGGCATCAATGTAAAAATCTCGAAGAGATTTTTCAGTAGGTTTATAGTCTTGAGGTAATTCTCTAACAATACCATTAAACCTTTTGTTAAATTCTTCAACAGTTTCATTCTCTCTCTTTTTTATTATGCTGATAGCTTTTACAAGGTGTCTTCCTTTTCTCTTATCTCCATACTTTTATTTAAAGGAATCAATAATCGATTGTAAAGAATCAAATGAATTCCGAGGCTTTTCAGTAAACCATTCATGAGCATCACCCCCCAAGGTTAAAATAAAAAGAGTCATTCTAACATCCTCATGATCGAAATCAGGAGATCTTGCGTACTTGGCCATCCATACACTAAAATCTCTTAGATGGGAATTAACACTAATCGCATTATCTCCTTGAAAGCTAGGCAACTTATCTATCCCAAGTGATGGAAGATCATTGGGATACCCTGGAATGTTAGAAAAATTGCAAGGGGCATACATATCCATGATGTCGTGCCCAACTAGACTAGTAAAAAGCAAATGGATATCAGAGAGGGTTTCTTGTCCGAGGTTAACAAGAAGTGTACGAGAAGAGAGTTTGTGTAATCATACCCTGAGGGCCCTTTCAGGATCAAGGGCAGGATTGCACAAACTGCTTGGATGTCTTCTAGTATACACTCTTGCAAATGATATATGAAGTGGAGTCGCCACCCGGACAGGAACTGAAGCACGGAAAAGCTCGAAATGAAAGGACCAAGGACAAAAAAAAATTTGTCCCTAGCAACGGCGCCAAAAAATGTTGTCGCACAGATTGACACGACAATGCTCAGATCGGGGGCTGTCACCCTGATCCTCGATCTCACTGTTTAAGCCTGTTTCCTGCGGCTAAGGGGGGTAAACCCTATGCGATAATGAATGACCAACTGTGGACCAGTTGGGTTGGGAGACATGAGGGAAAACAAGCACTTATTTGATTTTATTAATTTAATAGACTAGTGCCTTATGGAGTTAATGACTGAATGATTATTTATCAAATGTTTGTAGGAATATGAGCTTATTAACAATCATTTACCATTAAATAACTCAAACAAAGGTTAACTTCTGCCAAATGCGAGATAATCAATAAATGCTCAATGGCTCAACAACATTCCAGTAATTAAAATTCAAAAAAAAAAAAGTGTTTTAAATAACCACGTAATTTCAAATGCTAACCAGAGATCACATTCATATAGCTAATCTTTAAATGATCATTCAAGCATGCTTAACCACATGAAAATTATAAACATTAATCCCACATCAAAATTTTTGCAGAAAAAGATATATCGTAAAAATGACTACCCCTTGAGCCAACGCTGAATCTGGCAAAAAATTTCCCATTTTTTTTTTTGATAAAGATTTTCTAACTAAAATTAAAAAAAAAAAAAACTAAATTAGATCTAATATCTAATCTAAAGTTTTAAAAGGAACTTTTTTGATTTTTTATATTTTTATAAACGAAACAAAAAATGAACAAATAAAAATGTCTAATTCTAAAAAAAACTAAGTCCTAAACTATAGGCTAAAATAAAAAAACAATTATTTTTATTTATTTATTTATTTATTTTAATTTTTTTATGATTTTAAAATTCTAAATTTTGAACTAAAATCTAAAAAAAAACTGAACTATAGTAAACAAAATCCTAAATAAGAACTAGCTCTTTTATGCTTTTGAATTTTTTTTTTAATTGTTATAAATTTTCATTTAGTGTATTTTTTTTATTATATATATTTTTATGATTTTTATATTTTATGATTTATTGAAGAAAAATAAAAATAAAACAAAACTATATTCTAAATATGCTAAATGAAAATTTATACAATTAAAAAATGAAAAGAAAAGAAAAGAAAAGCTATTCTAGCATTAATGGAATGAACACGTGATCTATAACTAAAATTAAATCCAAATCTAACTAAAATTTAAATTTAAATGAAACAAAACTTTACAGAAAGTTTGAAATAAAAATGACGCTATACATCCATATACCCACAAACCTTCGTTAATAAAACCAGAAAAAGAACATGCCCTTTTGTATTTTTCTTTGCAGGTTGAAGGCAATGAGGAAGGGAGAGAAAACGCGTAGGTAAGGTTTGCGAACAGGGAGCTTGACGGCAAAGGGAGGAGACTGTGGCTGAAGGAAAAACGCGAGTAGAGAAGCGATGATCAATGGCAGCAAGGATGAAGGATGCAGATTAAGATGCAGATGGGTTTCACACAGGGGGATGGGCAAGCGAGGGATGATGGTTTTCTTTGCAATAGAAATGCAGCACGCAGGTGGGTAGTGTGGGACATGCAGGCTGAGTTTTGAGTGTTTTCTTGCTGCATGAATACAATAAGAAACCCAACGCTTGCTTGTTGTTTGCGGGTCTGCCTATGCAGGTCAGTGGAAGAAAGGAAGAATGATGGCAGACAGAGAAAAAGGTTGCGGATGGAAAGAACAAGACAACAGCAGGACGGTAAAGAATGAGGCCGCTGGATTTTTCTGTGTGATTGGAGACAGCGGGCAGTGTTGAGTGTTGTAACTGCATAAACATATCTAAGATAGAATGTAGATCTCCCTAAAAAAATTTAAAATGCCCCTGAAATTCCCAGATTATATTTTTGCTTGAAATTTAGCAGCGAAAACTTTAAAAAAAACTTTTGAAATAAGATTTATATGTTCAGCTTCAGATTTAGTATTTGCAACTCATGCGAGATCACCTTCAGATAAACAAAATTTTAAAATCCTAGACTGGAGAAATGATGCACTTGCAAAGGCTAGTTTCTGGGCCCAGATCTGGCTTCCCACACAGGTTTTTTCTCAGACCTACAACCTGTAATGCAAAGATAAACGCCCAGAGAATATATATGCAAGGATTAAAACTGAAACCCTACAAACCAGCTACAATATTTACAGTTTCATGACTCTACAACAACCAGATTTGTCAGTAATCATCAATAATATTTTCAGAATATCAGATTTACTATGAGATACTTCAGAAATCTCTCATGCAATTCAAAAAAAATAAAAAATAAACTTTAAATGTCAAACCCAGAATCAAAACTGGTTGGGCTCTACAAGAAAATGCTTTGTGGGAGTTGGTTGGTTCAGCCGACAACTTCCCCAAACGCCCACTGATTTTCTCAATAAGGGCTTCCTGCACAGCTCACTTCGACCATCAATAAAAAGGGATTAAACAGTATTAAATTCCAGATGCAATGGAGATACCTACCATTATTTCAAAAATTCTATTACCATTAAAACCCTAGTAAGTGAACAAGATGCATGTATTCAACAATACTCTACATCAAGCTATTACTAATGGCTGAAAATAAAATTATGCAGAAAATAAAATAGCTCACAACACTTCAGGAGAGTAACACCAGCAAGATTTCAACCCCAAAGTCTTTCTTTATTGCACCGGAAAAAGTTTACAAAAGAGCTTTCTTTAGCACAAGACTCACAGATTGCATCGTCTCAAATGATCTCTAGCACCATATTTAAAGGAAAAATTCCCAAAATTCGAGTGATCCATGTCAAAATGATCTCGACCATCGATGAGGATCAAGATATCTTTTAATCTCATCCGTCAAATTTTTTAATGCATAACATAGTAAAAAAATTGAAATTCTGCATTTATTTACTCAAAATTTTGACTTATTATTATTTTATTATTTTTTAAATTTTTATTTTATTTTATTTTTTAATTATATTTTTTACATTTTATTATTATTTTTATTTATTATTTATTTATTTATTTATTTACTTTTATTTTTATTTTTTTTTAAATGGATCCTCGAACTTAGCCTTTGGAAAAATCACCTAGGACCTAGGACTTACGACTTAGGACCTATGAGGGGATTAAAACATTTCCTAACCCTCAAGACACTTTATATCATGACTTTTACAATTTTACATCTAAAAGGGGAAAACCCATTTGACATAGACCCTCACAGACCACCCAGTCTTGCGACACAGATACAATCTCGCAAATTAACGCACTAGGATTCCCCTAAGATTCTAATGACAAAATTCATTCCGGCTTTGGGGTTAGGCTAAATGAAAACTCTGCTGATCATAGATTGGTGAGACAAAAAACCTTCCGGAACATAGATTATCACTTACAAAATTAGGTCCACCTAGGCAATTTACATACATGACTCAGCTCTGCTAAGATTATTTACAATTCACAAATGCGGACTGGGTTTACAACATAATATGATCAAGTCGACGATGACTGTTGAATGGCACGGACACGTCAATCAAGCGCCATCCCTTTTGCGAAGAAAAGCGGGTGTATTGCTATAGGAAGTTGACACATAGTGGTCAACAGGATGCTTTGGCTACACTGTATCAGGGATCTTTCGAGCAGCGGAAGATGTATCTCGAGGTGAAAATGAGATCCACAAGGATGCAAAAGGGGGAACACATTGATCCATTCCTATCGAAGCTTCAAGAGGTCTGAGACTCGTTGTCAGCTGTAGGATCAATGCCTCAGCTCACCAAGATGGTGAGGTTGACCCTGAATTTAGTCTCAGAAGAGTGGCAAGTGTTTGTCTAGAGTATCTTGGGCAGAGAGAGATTGCCGAATTGGGAAGGAATGTGGGCCGCTCTTCAGCAGGAAGAGATGAGGTGAGACTTAGTCAAGTGCAAACTTTATAGCAGTAGCAGCAGCGGGATGAAGCCCAAGGAGGAGGAAGAGAATGCAATGCTTGCATCAAAGGGGCAGCAGGAGCAGCAAAGGCGGAAGAAGGATGTATCAAAGATCAAATGTTTCTAGTGTGGTGAATTTGGTCACTATGCTACATAGTGTCCTCTCAAGAAGAAGGGCAAGGAAGAGAAACATGATCTGCAGGCTACAATTGCTAAGATCGAGGAGGAGTTTGCCATGATTGCCCAGATATCTAAAGGGGAAATGTTATGACCTGGGGGGGGATAATATGGGTTACAAAGGAAGGTACCCAAGGTAATAATGTAATAATGGGATGGGCCATAGTAATAAATAAGGTGGTTAACCCATATCATATAAGGGACCACAAGTAGTTAGAAATAAGGTAATAGGCCCATGGTATTAGTTTGATGGTATGAGGGAACCATGGTAATGACCCATAGTATTGTACGTATGAGGCCTATATAGAGGCTAGAGACTCCACATGAGAGATGTTAAGGAATAGTCAAGGATTATTGTATGAACAGGCATATGGCTTGTGGAGTGTTCTCCTTCCTTAAGGAGTGAATGTATGGTGTTGCCCTACCTTAAGGGTTTGATCAATGAAGAATCATTTCATATTATTTCTGGGTTTATTTGCATTGTCTTATATTTTCATATCAGATCTATAATATTTCTGGGTTAGAGCTATAACAAGTGGTATCATAGCACTTTCTTGGGCAAACAGTGGAATTTTTTTATTTTTTTTTTTGCAGGATTTCAGGGGCGGCAAGTTTGCAGATCATATCTGTATGTTTTGGTGCAAGATCTGCAAAACCAAATTGTAGATCTGATACCACTTGTTATAGCTCTAACCCAAAAATATTATAGATCTGATATGAAAATATAAGATAATACAAATAAACTCAGAAATAATATGAAATGATTCTTTATTGATCAAACTCTTAAGGTAGGGCAACACCATACATTCACTCCTTAAGGAAGGAGAACACTCCACAAGCCATATGCCTGTTCATACAATAATCCTTTATTTTTCCTTGACATTATTCTTTGACATCTCTCCATGTGGAGTCTCTAGCTTCTATATAGGCCTCATACATACAATACCATGGGTCATTACCATGGTTCCCTCATACCATCGAACTAATACCATGGGCCCATTACCTTATTACTAACTACTTGTGGTTCCTTACATGATATGGATTAACCACCTTATTTATTACTATGGCCCAGTCCATTATTACATTATTACCTTGGGTACCTCCCTTTGTACCCCATATTATCCCCCCTAGGTATATAACATTCCACCCCCCTTTAGCATGTTTCGTCCCCGAAACATGGGAAGAACATAAATAATAAGATCTACTCAAAAGACTAGTCCACTAGTACCATGCACGTGCATCTGGCCATCCAAAAGAAAGATGAACCCTCGATCTCACTGGTGTCGCGCTCGCTTGAGATGGAAGCTGACCATGATAGCTCTTCTGTGTTGATGTGTAGTAGGTGGATCTTTGCTCCTCTCTATCTGTCCGGCGGGGGTGGTTGTCCTTGTGGTTAATTGGTTGCCATCTTGTTGGCTGTTGTCTTGCGGGTTGATGTGGGTGATGATATGTTGAAGTTTTAACCCACGGTGTCTTTTTCTTTAATTCACCCCTTACTGGAACCTGACTGTTATGTTGTGGTGCCTGTTGTGGTGTCTTATCTTCCAATATTACTTCCACCACTGAGCCCTCATCTGATGTATCAACACTTGAAACCTTTTCTGCTTCAGCCTCTGTTTGTGTTTGATTATCGACCATCAGCTGCTCATCATCTAATATGTCAGTCCCTAGAACATCTTCTGCATCAACTTCCATGGACTCTACCTATTTATTGATGGAAATATCCTATAATGTAATTTTCTTCTTTTTATACCAGAGCTTTAGGAATTTCTTCTGCACATTAATATTTATAGTACCCACAAATTCCATACAAGAATATCCTAAAACAACATCCATATTATCCATCTTTGAAGTATAAAAATCACCATGCAACACATAATTATCCATAGAAATCTTCAAATCCTTATACGCTTGAACATCCTCATCATCCACCTGTGTGTTTTCAATGTGTTTTGCAGGAACTTGCATTTTTTTGCCAAATTAACATTGATGAAATTATGCTTGCAACTAGGATTTATAGAAATAATGATCTTCTCTTTCTGAATCAATCTATGAACCTGCAATAAGGAGATACCAGCAGAAAATAACCCTTTAGGTTCCTTGGTTTCCTTCTTTTCTGTAAAAATAAAATCTTTGCTAAGTTGTGTGTCTGTCTGTGTGAGCTTATCCACAAGATTAGTTTTACGGTCAAAGTGGTCCATAATAGCTTTTGTTAATATGTCTCAAGTCAAGAGCCTTCGATAGCAATGTTGATGCCTTTGCCACCATTGCCATCTTTCATTGTCCAAGTACATTTTTCCCATTCTCAGTTGAGTCTCATCATCCATGATGTAATTCAAACTAAAACATTTCTCTATTTGTGTTAGCCATTTGGCTGGATGAGAGCCATCAAATTTATACAAGTCCCTCAAACTTTCAGGTAGACCCACCATCACAAAAAAAAAAAAATTGGCGAAAATTTGAAATAGTCACAGTTTAGTCAATATTGCTCAGAATCCCTATTATGACCTGTTTTCATAAATGGAACAATCATTCTGCATCTGCTCATATGATAGAAATCTTGATCCAGGCACTAGAATTTCAGATCTGCGCTGCTACTCTCCCGCCGTCACCAAAATTTCTGAAAAAAGAGCTGATTTTAAATCAGCGATATCTCCCTCATCCGGACTCCGATTCGACTGATTTTTTTTTTGAAATTGAGTGTTTTTTCACAAAGAATCCAGATCTACAATTAGATTTTGCAGATCTTGCACCAAGACATTCCAGATCTGGGCCACAAATTCGCTGCCCCGAAAAATTGTCTGCAACCCCACTGATTTTTAAATCAGCGAAATCTCCTTCATCCGGACTCCGATTCAACCGATTTTTTTTTTTAAATCGGGTATTTTTTCACATAGAATCCAAATCTACAATTAGGTTTTGCAGATCTTGCACCAAAACATACAGATCTGGTCTCCAAACTCGCCGCCCCTGAAATCCTGCAAAAAAAAAAAAAAAAAAAAAAAAAAATTCTCCACTATTTGCCCAAGAAAGTGCTCTGATACCACTTGTTATAGCTCTGATACCACTTGTTATAGCTCTAACCCATAAATATTATAGATCTGATATGAAAATATAAGATAATACAAATAAACCCAAAAATAATATGGAATGATTCCTTATTGATCAAACCCTTAAGGTAGGGCAACACCATACATTCACTCCTTAAGGAAGAAGAACACTCCACAAGCCATATGCTTGTTCATACAATAATCTTTGACAATATTCCTCGACATCTCTCCATGTGGAGTCTCTAGCCTTTATATAGGTCTCATACATACAATACTATGGATCATTACCATGGTTCTCTCATACCATCGAACTAATACCATGGGCCCATTACATTACTACTAACTACTTGTGGTCCCTTACATGATATGGGTTAACCACCTTATTTATTACTATGGCCCATCCCATTATTACATTATTACCTTGGGTACCTTCCTTTGTACCCCATATTATCCCCCCTAGGTATATAACAAGAGGTGGGGTGATCTAGTACTGTAGTTCGAAAGAACTACAGATGGGCAAGATCCTTGAGGAGTTCACCTCTTAGATCAATACCATGCTACGGAGCCCATATCAGAAGTAGCATGATGGACCAGTGTCAGTTGATGTAGAGGTGTGTCAGAGTGACAGTTGTGGTGGCTAGGAGCGCTAAAGGCTGAGCAGCGCAGAGCAGAGTTGGCAGCAGGGTAGTTAGCACATTGCAAAGTCAGAAGCAACACAGAGGCTTCAGAGGGTCAGCACAGAGACTAGCAGCAGTTAAAACTCCAACCACAGATGCATCATGTTGAACACCTGTTCAATATTTTGGATGTGTTTTTCATTGCAGTTGGAATAACGACAGTTGGCGCAGAGTTGCAGTGCAAATGCAGTTGGCAGCAACATGCAGAGTCAGCAATAGCACGGATGCAACATTTGCACAGTAGTTGGTGGGCAGTTATGTCAAACATGAAAACAATTCATAGGGAGATGTTACAGAGTTAGGGTGATGCTTCAACAAGTTGCATTACCAGAGCACATTCCTTGCTAAGAGGAGGTGTTGATTTCTAGTAGCATCGAATGTGCTCTAAGCCTCAAAATTTCAGGGAGGCTAAGACACATGTATTCCAAAATACCCAGAAATCGTTTTGGAAAATTCCACCTGGAAACAGTTTTATTAAAATAATTAATTATTTTAATGGATGCCTAAGTCTAAACTTAGAAAATTAATATAATTAAAGGGTATTAATTAAAATGGGGGGTGAAACTTCTTACAAACGAGGATCAAGCCAAAATGATCTGAGACATAGATTAAAATCTAATTTGGGTCGTTGATTGATCAACGAGAGGATTATAAGAAGAGGTTTGATGGGCATTTGGAAAATACATCAAGTGAGAGATCAAAGATCGATTTTCTAAAGAGTGCAGCACAGCGGTTGTCGGAGAGGTGATCAAGGAGATTTCTTGCAGTGAGGGGCAGGGATAATTTTCCAGAGGAGGGATCCGAAGAGTGCAAGGCAAACAAGGCAAAGAGTAGTCCAGTGAGGCAGAGCTGGGCCACGCAGAGGAAGCATACAACTACGATGTGGCATCACAGAGCTTCATAGGGAGTTTGTATTTCTGTTGGGGAACAGCCGGGATCTAGTGCCAGAGCCGAGGTGTGAGACCGGGAGGCCAGAGGGCCAAAGTTTCCAGTGAGCAGAGGATTGAGAGGAGGTGCAGTGCAGTCCCAGCAACAGTGACGCAGTAATTGCATTGGTGTGATGCAATATTGCGCAAAGACATCGCAGAGGCTCATCTCCAGCGTAGATCAATGTTAGATTTCCTAGTGACAAGGTGAGATCATCTCATTATCCTTTTGTCTAGTTAGATCTCTATATAGGATTTCCAATTTGGGCCTCCGACAAATTGTACTCAGAAATTACTGCAAAATAATACAAACCCTCAGCTCCTGCACCGGTTTTCCCGCATTGGGTTTTTTCGTGCACATTTGTCCAATAACAACGATGTCACTTGTGTGTGCTATTTCTTTATTGCTCAGTTCTTGTTTCCGCATACTATTTAAGTTGTGAAGGCTGAAGTTGTATTTATTTCGATGTTTATAGTATAATATTGTAAATAACTTGATTTAGTAGGAGAAATATAATCAATTGTTGCAGTAGTGTTTCAGGGATTCCGCATTTTCACATTGCATGTGTTTTCTTCATGGATCAACTTATTTAATGATGCTTGCACATTTGCCTCACATAATCAACCTTTGCATCGCAGTAATTGCATATTTCTATGGAGGCTTGGTCATGGCATTGATATTATATGATGACAGGTGGTTCTTGTAGAGGAGCGACCTAACTCTTGAAGTGTCCATTATGCTCCTACAGTAATGTTTGATATAATACACAACCACTTTCCTACCGTTCTCACACTCTTACACATTTGGATTTCATGCATAGTACTTGATGATGTGATGGAGAGACCTAGAGTTTTGAGGCTAACTTGGCATGGTTTTAGCACTTCAGTACGATCTTTGAGGAGTGCTCTACTCTCATTGATGGCTTTATGACACATAAACTTTGCAACTTTTGAGAAAGTTGTCTACCTTGGGAGTCATGTCATGTGTCTTGAGAGTTGTGATAGATGTTACCTAGGGTATTGTGAAGGCGTCGAGAATTATGACATTGCCTACGGAATTGTCATGTTTCCTAAGGTATTGTGACATGCATTGGCAACCATGAATTTTCCTAGAAGCCTTATCATAGGTTTTGAATATGGTATCAACATTTTGGCATAGGATTTACGTGATTTTCAGCCTGTGAATGAGGATTGATGGTGTTGTACTTCTTGGTGAGGGTGACCTAGGGTTTGGGGTGTGTATCATGATCTCATGGTGGTATTTCATGAGATAATCGCTCATTTTTGTAGAGTGATCCATTGTTTCAAGGTTCTTCGAGATTACTATAACTAGAGAGGCCAAACCACTTTTTATTGCACAAAAGGATTTCAATACTAGAGTGCTTGATTCCCTTCTTATATTTTGATGACATTGCAATTTATTATTGACATACATTACACTTCCATGGAGCACTCTACTACTTTCACACATGTGGAGGCATTTCTCATAGATCAAGGTTATTTTATCATTGGATAGAGATTGTTGGACACTAGTGGGGGATATTGTTGGAAATACTAAGGGGGGGTGAATCAGTATGCCTTAGCAATTAGCACTTTTAAATCTTTTTAGAGCATTAGTTAATCTTCAATTATTATTAATGTTTACACAATAATAACAGTAAATACAAGAACATAGTAGGCACAAGAATTTTAGATGGAAAACCCCCTCCGGGTCAAAAATCACTGAACACTTTTCTAATAAATTCCTTAATCTCTAGCCCCAACTGAAATGAAAGCAACAACTTCCTGGAATTCTACAAAAGAATTCTTCTCCATCTCCCACTGAAAGGATGCCCCAATGCCCTGGTCTCTCCAATAATCAACTGAATGGATGCCCCAACAACCTAGACAAACCTACCACCCTGAAGTGTTTGCTAATTTTTGATAGCATCGGATGTGCTCTAGATCTGATATGAAAATATAAGATAATACAAATAAACTCAGAAATAATATGAAATGATTCTTTATTGATCAAACTCTTAAGGTAGGGCAACACCATACATTCACCACCCTGAACACTTTTCTAATAAATTCCTTAATCTCTAGCCCCAACTGAAATGAAAGCAACAACTTCCTGGAATTCTACAAAAGAATTCTTCTCCATCTCCCACTGAAAGGATGCCCCAATGCCCTGGTCTCTCCAATAATCAACTGAATGGATGCCCCAACAACCTAGACAAACCTACCACCCTGAAGTGTTTGCTAATTTTTGATAGCATCGGATGTGCTCTAGCCTTCAAATTTGGTGCAGAGGCTAAGGCACATGAGATCTCCAAAACTCCAAAATTGTTTGGAGAAATTCCACCCAGATGAGAAGTTATTAAAATAATTAATATTTTTAATGGGTTCCTAAGTCTAAACTTAGGAAAATAAAAAATATTAATGGGTATTAATAAAGATAAGGGTGAGAAGCTTCTAAGAGATGAGGACCAAATCTGTTTTTATCTTAGTCGTTGATTAGAGACTTAATCTCGGTCGTTGATTCATCAACAATAAAAGTATAAGAGAAGACTTGAGGATCATTTGGAGACACACCAGCAGATACTTAGTATCTCAAAGAAAATCGATTCTCAAGAGGAGATCAATTTCAGAGGGAGAGTCGCAGGGTGGAGGAAGAGGAGGGTATCAACAGCAGTCAATGACTGAGGAGGAGGTGACGCAGGGACGTTAAGACGCAACGCAGACGGAGATGCAATCCAAGGAAGACGTAGCTCTCATGCAAGGTGACGCAGAGGGGCGCAAAGCCAAGCTGAGCCACGCAAAAGAGGGAGAAGGGTCTCCAAAGTGCCAAAAAGTTTCTAGGAGAAAGTCTCAGGTGTTTTCTCTCAGTTTCTCTGTAAAATCATTCCTTGTAAAAGCAATTGTTGTTGAAGATTAATAAAGCCCTCATTTGTTGCACCAGTTTTCCCACATTGGGTTTTTCTGGGAACAATTGTCCAAAAACAATTGTGTTGATGTGATTGGTTCTTGTGTATGTATTTTTTCTTTGTGTAATTATGTGATAACTGCAGCAGAATTTATTTTAATATTTGCTTAAGGGTTCTTGCGTTGCAGTAGAATTTCAGATTAGAAATTTTCAAATGGTATCAGAGCAGAGATCCGGCAACAAGAGAGAAAAATCAACTATGGTTCAAGAGCATGTTGAAGAGGCATCAACTCAAAGAGACTCACGCAGATTCCCAGAAGACACCTGAAGTCATTCATTTCAGAATATTTGGGAGTTTAGCGTATTGTTGTATACCCGAAGAAAAGAGAAGGAAATTAGATCAAACTGCTGAGAAAGGATATCTTGTGGGATATAGTGTTAAAATTGGCAACTATGGCCAAACTCCATGCGGGTCATCTTTTTTATGGCAGCTGATATTTTTCTTGGATCCCCTTCATCGAGAGGTATAGGATTGATCTAAAGATCATCCAATTCTGATAAGTATTCATGGAGTTATGAATTTATTTGTGTTATAAGACAATTCGTCAAGGTCGGCCAGCAACCAAATAAACCCCACATGTGCTCAACGTTTTAGTATAAAACGAGATGACTTGAGAGTCATTTCACACACACTTCTCACTTGATTTCTCTCCACTTGTCTTGGGTTTTAGTGTGAGAGAAATCTAGGAGGAAGAAGCCCTAGACATTGCAGGAAGGGAGGTTGCCCTAACCGCAGCAAAGATGATAGGCCAGTGAAGCCATGGAAGGAACCTCTATGCTAATCTAAAGTTGCCCTACCGCAGTCCTAAGGATGCCCTAGTGCAACGCATTCCTTGGAAAAAACTCGTTGAAGGAGGACAAGCCGCAGCAAGAAGAGGCCAAGGTAATGAGGAATGTTCAACAATTCCTTATGCTGTCCTAACAGCAAAGCCTAGCCGCAATTAAGAAGGTCAAGGAGATTTTGGACAGTGTGATGTGGAGGAGATTAAGGAGGTCGAGGGAGGCCTTAGCAAGCCCTAGCCGCAGTCCTAGCAAGAGAAAGAAGAGGCCAAGACAGCGAGGAGATCAGGGATTGTTTTAAGGACTAAAACAAGGCACGGAGCTGCTGGAAGGAGGTCAAGATTACTTGTTGGGTAGGCCGAGTTGGAGAAGGTGAATTGGGGGCTCAAATATGCCCAAAACAGCAGCATGCTAGGGAAGGTATGTTGCGGTCCTTGAGGGTTGTTTGTGGATTGATATATGGGTGTGTAAGGGTTGCCAGATGCCCTTACCAATCACAATATAAGCAGCAGTGAAGGCAAATTTGGAATAGCAGTGTTGAAGGGACAGCAGTGCTAGTAAATGGGTAGCTAGGCAATGGAGCTTGGTGGAGCCATGATACATGGGATAGGAAGGTGACTAGTGCAGCGAGGTACAGGGAACAGCGGGGATACATTGTGTGGCAAAGATATATGGGACAGTTGGGCTACATAGTGCTGCAAAGATGCATGGGACAGCAAGGTCACATGGTGGATAATATTGATGAAGCATTACGGTTGGCTACAGCAGTTGTGGATAATATTGATGAAGCATTATGGTTGGCTACAACAGTTGATGCAACATGTTAGTATAGTGCTGCATAATGATCGAGTGCAGCCCGGTGATGGGGGCATGTGATGAAGAGCAGCGTAATCACAGTGGTAAAGCGTGATGACACTTTGCAGTATACATTGAGCACAATGATGGGTACAACCATGACTAGTGAAGCATGATGAGATGCAGCATAGTGATGATGGGTGCAGCATGGTGCAACATAGTGAGGTGTAGCATGATGATGAGGAGGAGCACAATGACAGGTGCAGCATGATGGAGAATCAGTTGAAGCAGTATGTCTTCAACTGAGTTCAGCTACCTCATGTATCATCTTCTTAGAGATGATCTATGTTCTTATTTAGATAAGTCAAAGTGTTGACTTATGTTGTAAATGTACTCTATCTCTCTCTCTCTCTCTCTCTCTCCCCTAAACTATTGAAGAACATATCAGAAGAATTGATCAAGGGTTTCCCCACATTGGGGATTGTCCCTAGCTAGCACCACATCTTGTGTCCTCTTGTGTTGGCTTGTCTTCTGCGATTTATGTTTATGTTCTATCTGTAGTTTACTTTAATGCTAATGTGATTACTAATCTGGAAAAGATATTGAGCTAACTGTGAAAATTGAAATAAATTGCTCCAAGCATAGAACATACCTAAACTTAACATATAACAAGAATGCTAAGGCATATAGAGTCTACTTCCAGGGAGTAGGAAGGTAGTAGTTCAGCAAGATGTAAAGTTCATGGAGGACAAAGCCTTCAGGAAATCCCGAGAAATGCCTTCTGAGGAGCAGTCAAAAGACAATCTGTTGGTCCAACCACTTCAACCAGCAGAACTAGTACCAGAAATTCTCCTAAAGACAAAAACTCAAAACAGGAGGAATCTCAGGAAGAGGAAGAGTTGATGGATGTACCCACTACAAGTGGAAGAACGAGCTGGGAAATCCGACAGATTCTACGGGATGCAGAGGACTTCACTGGTGCACCAGGAATGATAAAAGGGAGCGAAGACAGGCAGACAGATACCAGGACCTAGTAGCTCAGGTTGGGGAACCTTCTAGTTTTCAAGAGGCTATTTAGCATCAAGTATGGATAGATGCAATGGTGGAAGAATACAGTTCTATAATGGTCAATGATGTTTAGAAAGTGGTACCTAGGTCTCAAGTTAGGTTAATGGTAGGTTCAAGATGGATCTACAAAGTCAAATATGCTACAGACGGCCATGTCGAGAAATACAAAGCCAAGTTTGTGGCTAAGGGGTACACTTAGAAGGAAGGGATAGACTACGAAGAAACCTTCTCCCTAGTAGCTAGGTATATTCTATTTGAACTATGATGTCTCTTGAAGCACAGATGGAGTGGGAGATTAACCAGAAGGATGTCAAGACGACATTCTTGAACGGGGTAATAGAAGAGGAAGTATACATTCAACAACCAGAGGGTTTTGAAACACATGAGAAGAGGTCTCATGTATGCAGATTAAAGAAACCCATGTATGGGCTTAAATAGACTCCTAGAACACGGTACGATCGAATTGATGGCTACTTCCAAAACATGGGGTTCGTCAAGAGTGATGCAACTCCTAATCTCTACTATCTTTTCATAGAGAATGAACCTCTAATCCTAGTGTTATATGTGGATGATCTTTTCCTAACAAGATCATCTTGGCTCATCAAAGACTGCAAGAAGAACCTAGCCACATACTTAGACATGAAGGATTTAGGGCAGACGCATTATTTTCTGGGGTTGGAAGTTTGGCAGCAGAAGACTGAGATCTGCCTTGGAAAAGGGAGATATGCTATAGAGATCTTGAAGAGATTCAGGATTCAGGACTGTAGACATATGGCTACTCCAATGATCACCAACTGGAAGAAGATTGATGCATCAGAAGATAAGGACGTTGATCCCACCTTGTATAGGCAGCTTATAGGGTCCTTGTGTTGGAATTTCTAACTTTAACTCGTTAGAAATTCTTCCTGTACTATCTGGTTTATTTCTTCCTAGTTGTTTAATTACTTAACAAGTTATTTACCATGTAAATACTAAAAATAAACACAAGTACAGTATCAACATCTATAGATCATCAACTAAAAGAAAACAAGCACACAAGTGACACCATTATTTTTGGACCAATGTCCCTGGAAAAACCCAATGCAGGAAAACCGGTGCAGCAATTCAGAGGGATTTATTATTATGCAGTTTTCGGAATACAACCAGGGTGCTAGAAATGGCTCACCCAATAGAGAATGCCTTCAACAGTAGAACCTCTCCTCGGAGACAGATATTTTGGTTGATTAATCAACGGATGAACGATCCCACAGCAACAATTGCAGCTTCCACTGCTCTGCGTCACTTTGATAGGGACTGCATCACCCTATCCGGCTCACTAGCTCCCAGTCTGTCCCACAAAATCCTTCCAGCGCTGCCTCTTGGCCCTACGTCAACTCTGCTAACTGTGCGCAGCTTCTAGAGCTTTTGCGTCAGCTTTGCTAGCCTCTGCGTAGCTTCTAGAGCTTCTGCATCAGCCTTTAAACCCTCTGTGTCGCACACGTTGGCCTCTCTTGGCTTTGCGCAACTCCTAGCTGCCTCTACGTGCTGATTTGGGGTAGCATCGGATGTGCTCTAGCCACGAAAATTGGTGGAGAGGCTAAAGCACATGAGATCTCCAATATGCAAAAATGGTTTGGGCAGATTCTAAACAGTTTGGGAGATATTAAAATAATTAATATTTTTAATGGAGTCCCTAAGTCTAAACTTTGGGAAAATAAAATATTAATGTGAATTAATATAAAACTGTGTTAATCTTAGACGTTGATTAGGGACTTAATCTCAGTCGTTGAACTATCAACGAGAAAAATATAAGAGGAGGATTTAGGGTCACTTGCAGGACATGTGGTCTGTCACATCGCTAGCAGAGGGACTACTAAGGAGATGTGGGACGCATTGTATATGTTGCATCAAGGATCTTCGAGCAATAGAAGATGTACTTGACGCAAAAGCTAAGATCTACTCAGATGCAGAAGGGGGAGCATGTGGATCCATTCCTCACGAAGCTTCAGGAGACCGTGATGAGTTATCTATTGTGGACTATGTTGACCACTACGTGTCAACTACCTATAGTAGTACACCCCTTTCTTTTTTGCAAAAGGGATAGTGCTTGATCAATATGTTCATGCCATTCGACTATCATCATCAACCTAATCATGCTATTTTATAAACCCAGTCTGCATGTGTAAATTGTAAATAATCTTAGCAGATCTGTGTCATGTATGTAATTGCCTAAGTAAACCTAATTTTCTAATGATGATCTACATTCTGGAAGGTTTTTTGTCTCACCGATCCACGATCGGCAGAGTTTTCCTTCAGCCTAACCCTAAAGCCGAAATGGATTTTGTCATTAGAATCTTAGGGGAGTCCTAGTGTGCTAGATCGAGTCTATGTAAAAGTAATTTGGAAATAATCCTAACTATTTGGTTAGGTTATTACAAACTGTTTGATCTGCTGGATTATATTTGTGTCGCAGAACTGGGTAGTCTATGAAGGTCTATGTCAAATGGCTTTTCCCCTTGAGATGTAAAAATGTAAAAATCATGATGTAAAATGTCTTGAGGGTTAGAAAATGTTTTATCCCCTCAGAAGTCCTAGGTCCTAGGTGATTTTTCCAAAGGCTAAGTTCGAGGGTCCCTTTAAATAAAAAAATAAAATAAAATAAAAACAAAAAATTATAAAAAATAATAAATAAATAATAAAATAAATAATAAAATAATAATAAGTCAAAGTTTTGAGGAAATAAATGCAAAATTTTAGTTTTTTAATATATTAAAATGCATTTAAAATTTCGAAGCATGAGATTAAAAGAGATTTTGATCCTCATTGACGGTCGAGATCACTTTGACATGGATCACTAGCTGTTGGGAAATTTTTCTTTAGATAGGGTGTCAAGGGTCATTTGAGATCATTCAATCTGTGAGTCTTGTGCTTAAAAAAGCTCTCTTGTAATCGTTTTTTTATGTGCAATAAAGAAATACTTTAGGGTTTGAAATTTTGTTGGTGTTACTCTCCTGGAAGTGTTGTAAAATGTTTTATTTCTGTGCATAAATTTAATTTCAGCCATTGATGATAGCTTGATGAAGAGTGATTTTAAACACAAGTATCTTGTTTAGTCACTAGGGTTTGAATGGTAGTTAAATTTCTGAATATGATGACAGGTATCTCTATTAGATCTGGATTTTAGTATTGTTTTCTCCCTCTTTGTTAATGGTTGAAGTAAGTTATGCAGGAAAATCTTGATTTCGAGATCATCGAGCGTTTGGGGAAGTTTTCAACTGAACCAGCCAACTCCCGATAGAAGCATTTTCTCAAGAGCCCAGTTGGTTTTCATCCCGGGCTTATCATTAGAATTATTTTCTAGTGAATGCATGAAAGGCTTTCTGAAGCACCTCATATTAAATTTAAAATTTTGAAAATATTTCTGTGGCATAACGATAAATCTGACTGCTTAGAGCCTTCAATTTGTAATCACTGTAATTATTTAGCTGGCTTTTAGGTTTTCTTTACTTTCATTCCTGTATATATTTTTCTGAGTGCTTGTTTCCGTCATTACAAGTTGCAGATCTGAAGGTGAGCTTCGATCTTGAAGCTAGATCTAGGCCCTAGAGGGTAAGATCTGGCCTCAAAACCAGTTTTTTGCAGGTGTACAGTTCTGCTGCTTAGGGTTTCATTTTGGTTGCTGAAAAATTTCAAAAAAAAATTTAGGGCCTGCGACCTTGACTTGCGTCCTCTTCTCCAGCGTTCTGCCAGATCCAAGCCATCTCTTCTCTGCCAATCTACACATTGTTTCCTCATCGCTTATATTCCTTCTCTGCTCTCCACACATTCATACAGCCTTTTCTACCTGTACGCCAGCGAATCCCTTTCTCTCATTGTCTTCACCTTTGCTGACATGCTTAAAACCCTCTATGCTGCTGCAATACCTTTCCTCTCCACGCAATTTCATTCCCCATCATGGCTCCATTCCTGCTCTATGTTGCCCATACACTATCTCATGCAAGCCCGCATCCTCTTAACGCTGCATCATACCAAACTCATTGCCATACCTCGCTTTGTCCACAACTTCAAACCCTGCTCACAATGCTGCGATCCTCACACAATTCTTTGGTCTCTGCGATTTCACCATCAACATCTTCTCTAGCTCCCTACAAATCTCTGCTCCACCCATCAGCTAGCCATCTACATGCAACTCTCCGCATTTCCTTTCTTACTCGTAGATCCGCCTAGACCATGCCCTTCTACGGGCTGCCATCACTGTCCTCTCTGGCATTTGCATGTTGCCTCCTTCCATGTGGTATCCTTCCCGCCCGCATTCCTTTCCCTCCACACGCTACTACAAACAGCAAGGCCCCTGTGGTTTTTCCTTATAACACCCTCAAGCGTCCATCAAGGCTGCCTTGGTCATCCCTGCTCCATCCCACGCATAGCTCCCAGCTTCCTCACCTTCGTTCTCCCTTGCCGTCGACTACACCTGCATACGCATAGCAAAACATATTCATTTTAATATTTCGATTTGTTTCATTTTATTTGGCTTTTATGTTTTAGTTGGCTAGGGTTAATCGTATGGACATTTTTGCTTTGTCTCTTTTGATTTCAGCTTAGAGTTAGCTCTTGTTTTTCTTTTCATTTAAATTTTTTAATTAGATTTTGATTTAATTTTATATAGTTTAGAAAGGTTTGCTAATATTCCGATTTCATTTAGATTTTTATAAATTTTCTTTTAGTTTTAAATTTCATCTCAATGTATATATTTAGTGTTTGTTTTAAATTTCATTTTCATTTAATTTAGATTTAGGTACTTTTGTTTATTTTGATTAAAAAATAATAAAATTTAAAAACTTTAAAAAATCCTAAGAAAATAATTAAATTTTCAAAATTAAAAATCTAAAATTTATAAAAATCCTAAACATTTAAAAAATCATAAAAAAGATTAGTGATTAAAGATTTTAAAGGCTAAACAGAAGGGATTTGTGCTTTAATGTTTTAAAAAAAAAAAAAAATTGTGGCCTATGGCCCAATAAATTTTTTTTTTTTTTTTTTTTTTTCACCCTTTTTATTAATTTTTTTTTTATCACCTTAAAATATTTTTAAATTTTTCAGTTACCGTTAAGCATTATTGCCTAAAGGATAATTAAACTTTAAATTTGAAGTTCTTTAGTGTCATTAAATGCATTTTTTATGGGTCAAAAACGACAATTGTTTTAAATCTGGAATCTTTTTGGGCATTTGAGGATTAGCGTCACTTTTTTCATCACATATTGAAAATCGATCTGGATAGCTTGTTTTATTAATGAAGGCACTAGTCTAAAATTATTTATATCTTGTGGTCATGTCTTGTTTTGGCATTTACTCTATCTGATTTAATCATTTAAATCCATCAAGTTATCCATCATTAAAATCTTTAGGTGCTTGTTTGCCTCGTTGTGTCTTCCAACCCAGTTGGTTCCTAGTTGGTCTTCCTTTATCCCAAAGGGTCTACACCCTTAGCCTAGGGAGACAGCTTAAATGGAGAGATCGGGGATCAGGGTGACAGCTCCTAGTCTGAACGTTGGTGCAGTGCTTAGACACTTTGCGCGACAACATTTTTTGGCATTGTTGCCAAGCATAGAGTTTTTCTGTCCCTGGCGTTTCAATGACATTCATTCTCCTCATATCATTTTTATCATTTGAGCCGGCAACAACAACATTTTTTGGCACATCTTATCCTTTCCCCCATTCATTAGCCTGTCAAGCGGCCAACATTTCCCAGCGTCATTTGATCTTTTCATCGCCCTATCTTACGTCATCTCGATTCTTTTCTTGTTTGGATGGCGATTCCATTTCTTTTCATTTTTCCCAGACAAGAAGCCCTCCTTATATCTGGTTGTTTGTTATCTTTTGGATCTTAGAGTTAGATTCGTGTTCAAGTGGCAACTCCACTTCTTTCATCTCTTGATTTTCTTGAGCAGAGGTCTCTCTCTATCATCCATTTGGTCCTTCATTATTCATCATGGATTATTCGTTTATCCCGTGTCATTTTACTAATGTTCTCCATGATATTCTAGAAGCAACCATTCATAAATTATCTTTATTCTCGAATGGTGATTCAGTCGTTGTTAGAAAGCATTTATGCAAGTTTACTCGTATAATGCTCATATATTGTAGTTCTCCCCAGTATAATCATGAAGATGTCAAAATGCGTTTATTTTCCTTTTCTTTAGAGGGTAATGCTTTGAATTGGCTTAATAATTGTCCCGAAAATTCTTTCACTTCTTTACAAGATATTGTCAATGCTTTTAAAGATAGATATGGTTATCAAAATAGCTCACCTTGTGCTCCTAGAATTATGCAACAGAATGAAAGTGATCTTGTGAAGGATCCCGCTGTCGATGAAAGATTTCAAGACAATTCTCCATATCAGAATGTGCCATCCACTTGTACCGTTGCAGATCAAATCCATGACAGTGTTAAAACAGGGACAAATTGTAAAATCAGTGTCGACAATGAAAGCGAAAATCAGAAGCAAATTATAGAAGAAATAATGCGGCTAGTAAAAAATATGGAGATCAATCAAGAAAAATTTGTAACTGATTACGTGAATGATATGAGAACTCTTTATGCACCCACCTGGAAAAACGTGAGAAGGATATGGAAATCATGAAAATTAAACACTCTGATCACGTAACTGACATGCAAAGCCAGCATGCTAAGGAAATTGAGACCATGAAAGCTAATCATGACAGGGAAATTAATTTTATGCAAAGCAAGTTATCAGACTTAGAGGAAAAGATGACGATCATGGAATTCAATCATTCAAATCAAATGATTGCGATGGAAGGAAGTTATCAAGAAGAAATAAATTTGATTCAGAACAAATTGTCAACTATGGATGAAGAAATGACCATCATGAGATTCGATTATAATAATCAGCAGGGAAATCATAAGAAAGAGATAAACTATATGCAAAATTGTTTCATAGGCATAAAAGAAAAAAAAATATAAAATTATAAAGGACATGGAAGTTGGTCAAATACCTCTTCAGAATAGATTATTGGCTATAGAAGAAAAGCAGGAACCACGTGTCATAAATATAGGTGGAATACATATCATCGAGAACAGATTAAAAATAACAGAAGTTAATCATTCTAATTAGATGTCCATTATTCAGAATCATATAAAGGCTATGCAAGCTAATCATGTCACTCTCCAAGAAAGATTCATGAAAACTGAACTCAATCAAGCAAAGTTAATAGTAAGACATGCCAGAGAAATGGGTTCATTACATAAAAGGCTAGAAGAGAGGAAATCACAGGTCCCGTCTTGTTGTGAATATCCCAAGAAAGAGGCTAACTCCATTAACGAAGATTTAACTAAGAATGACATGATCAAAGAAGAAATAAAAAAGGGTCAAGTTATAACTCATGATACCTGTGCAATTGATACATCATCCTTGACAGAGTAGATGCAGAATGAAGAAAGACATGTCATGCATATCTTACATACTTCATCTGAGAGTTTCGAAGCAGAATGTTCCACATCATCAGTGATACAGCCTGCCACGAAGAAAAAGCGCAAGAGAAAGAGAATGAGAAAAAGATTTGATGCATGAGATGGCAGCGAGCAACTTGATTTTCGGATAGGAAAAAGTCCTACCGTATGCAAAATTGGACATGGCATATCTGAGAAGTAGCCGATAGATTTGCCTAAAAGCAGGCAAATGCTCAGCATACACTATATTGAACGCATCTGATGCCATGGGGCATCCTTTGTATTTCTAACCCTACTCCTTGTTTTTTCAACATTATCAATTCTGTTTTAGGATTAGATTACTTTTCATGTTACTAGATAGTTAATAAATGAAGAGCTTATATCTTTCCAGTACTTAATGTTATATGACGATTTTTGGATGGATGCTACTTATGTTTTGTTGCGTGTTGCGAGGATGCAGATTTTGGATTCTCATATTCCTATAGTGCAGCAACGTGTCTCCAAGTAGAGCCAAATGTTGACCACTACGTGTCAACTACCCATAGTAGTACCCCCGTTTTTTTGCAAAAGGGATAGCGCTTGAACGATATGTTTGTGCCATTCAACTATCATCATCAGCCTAATCATGTTATTTTATAAACCCAGTCTGCATATATAAATTATAAATAATCTTAGCAAATCTGTGTCATGTATGTAATTGCCTAGATTAATCTAATTTTCTAGTAATGATCTACGTTCCAGAAGGTTTTTTGTCTCACCGATCCACGATCGGCAGAGTTTTCTTTCAGCCTAACCCCAAAGCTGGAATGGATGTTGTCATTAAAATCTTAGGGGAGTCCTAATGTGCTAGATCGTGTCTATGTAAAAGTGATTTGGAAATAATCCTAACTATTTGGTTACGTTATTACAAATTGCTTGATCTACTAGATTATATGTGTCGCAGAACTAGGTAGTCTATGAGGGTTTATGTCATATGGGTTTTTCCCCTTGAGATGTAAAAATGTAAAAATCATTATGTATAGTGTCTTGAGGGTTAGAAAATGTTTTATCCCTTCATAATTCCTAGGTCCTAGGTGATTTTTCCAAAGGCTAAGTTCGAGGGTCCCTTTGAATAAAAAAATAAAATAAAAAACAAAACAAAAAACAAAAAATTATAAAAATAATCATAAAAATAAATAAAAAATAGAAATAAAATAATAATAATAAAATAATAATAAGTCAAAGTTTTGAGGAAATAGATGCAAAATTTTAATATTTTAATATATTAAAATGCATTTAAAATTTCCACGGATGAGATTAAAAGAGATTTTGATCCTCATCGACGGTCGATATCACTTTGACAAGGATCACTCGAACTAGCCGTAGGGAAATTTTTCTTTAAATAGGGTGTCAGGGGTCATTTGAGCTTATTCGATCTGTGAGTCTTGTGCTAAAGAAAGCTCTCTTGTAATCGTTTTTTTATGTGCAATAAAGAAATACTTTGGGGTTGAAATCTCGTTGGTGTTACTCTCCTAGAAATGTTGTAAGATTTTTTATTTCTATGCATAAATTTAATTTCAGCCATTGATGACAGCTTGATAAAGAGTGATTTTAAACACAGGTAGGTATTTTAAAGAGTGATTTTGAATGGTAGTTAAATTTCTGAATATGATGGTAGGTATCTCCATTAGATCTAGATTTTAGTATCGTTTTCTCCCTCTTTGTTAATGGTTGAAGTAAGTTGTGCAGGAAAATTTTGATTTCGAGATCATCGGGCGTTTGGGGAAGTTCTTGACTAAACTAGCCAACTCCTGAAAAAAGCATTTTCTAAAGAGCATAGATGGTTTTGATCCCAAGCTTATCATTATAATTTTTTTTGGTGAATGCATGAAGGGTTTTCTGAAGCACCTCGTATTAAATTTAAAATTTTGAAAATATTTGTGGCATAACGATAAATCTGGCTACTTAGAGCCTTCAGATTGTAATTATTGTAATTATTTAGGTGGTTTTTAGGTTTCTTTTAGTTTCATTCCTGTATATATTTTTTTGGCTGCTTGTTTTCGTCATTACAGGTTGCAGATCTGAAGGTGAGCTTTGATCTTGAAACCAGATCTAGGCCTTGGAGGGTAAGATCTAGCCTTAGAACCAGTTTTTTGCAGGTGTACAGTTCTGATGCTCGGGGTTTCATTTTGGTTGCAAGAAAATTTCGAAATTTTGTGTCCTCTGCTCCAGCGTTCTGCCATATCCAAGCCATCTCTACTCTGCCAATCTGCATGTTGTCTCCTCATCGCTTATATTCCTTCTCTACTCTCCACGCATTCACGCAACTTTTTCTACCTGTATGCTGGCAAATCCCTTTCTTTCATTGTCTTCACCTTTGCTGACCTGCTTAAAACCCTCTACACTGCTGTAATACCTTTACTCTGCATGCAATTTCATTCCCCATCGTGGCTCCATTCTTGCTCTACGCTGCCCATATGCTATCTCATGCAAACCCGCATCCTCTTAACGTTGCATCATACCAAACCCATTGCCATACCTCACTTTGTCCACAACTTCAAACCCTGCTCACGCCGCTGCCATCCTCATGCAGTTCTTTGGTCTCTACGATTTAACCATCAGCATCTTCTCTAGCTCCCTACACATCTCTGCTCCACCCATCCGCTAGCCATCTGCGTGTAGCTCTCCACATTTACTTTCTTACTCGCAGATCCGCCCAGATCACACCCTTCCACGTGCTGCCAAGACTGTCCTCTCTTCCATCCACTTTTCACGCGGTATCCTTCCTGCTTGCATTCCTTTCCCTCCACACGCTACTACAAACAGCAAAGGCCCCTGCGGTTTTTCCTTATCACACCCTCAAGCGTCCATCAAGGTTGCCCTAGTCATCCCTACTCCATCCCACGCATAGCTCTCAACTTCCTCACCTTCGTTCTCCCTTGCCGTCGACTGCACCTGCATACGCATAGCAAAACTTATTCATTTTAACATTTCGATTTGTTTCATTTTATTTGGCTTTTATGTTTTATTTGGCTAGGGTTAATCGTATGCACATTTTTGTTTAGTCTCTTTTGATTTTAGCTTAGGGTTAGCTCTTGTTTTTCTTTCCATTTAAAATTTTTAATTAGATTTAGATTTGATTTTATATAGTTTAGAAATTTTTGTTAATATTCCGATTTCATTAAGATTTTAATAAATTTTCTTTTAGTTTTAAATTTCATCTCATTTGTATATATTTAGTGTTTGTTTTAAATTTCATTTTCATTTTCATTTTCTTTGTTTTATTAAAAAAGAAATAAAATTAAAAAACTTAAAAAAATCCTAAAAAAAAAAAAAAAAAATTTCAATAAAATTCTAAATTTATAAAAATCCTAACATTTAAAAAATCATAGAAAAAATTTCGTGATTAAAGATTTTAAAAGCTAAACAAAAGGGATTTGTGCTTTAATGTTAAAAAAAAAAATTTGTGGCCTACGGCCCATTAATTTTCTTTTTTTTCTTTTTAGCCCTTTTTATTTTATTTTATTTTTTATCACCTTAAAAGATTTTTAAATTTTTCAATTACCATTAAGCTTTATTGCTTAAAGAATAATTAAAGTTTAAATTTGAAGTTCTTTAGTGTCATTAAATGCTTTTTTTATGGGTCAAAAATGACAATTGTTTTAAATCTGGAATCTTTTTGGGCATTTGTGGATTAGCGTCACTTTTTTCATCACATTTGAAAATCGATCTGGATAGCTTGTTTTATTAATGAAGGCATTGGTCTAAAATTATTTATATCTTGTGGTCGTGTCTTGTTTTGGAATTTACTCTATCTGATTTAATCATTTAAATCCATCAAGTTATCCATCATTAAAATCTTCAAGTTCTTGTTTGCCTTGTTGTGTCTCCCAACCCAGCTAGTTCCTAGTTGGTCTTCCTTTATCCCATAGAGTCTACCCCCCTTAGCCTAGGGAAAAAGCTTGAACGGAGAGATCGAGGATCAGGGTGATAGCCCCTGCTCTGAGCATTGTCGCAGTGCTTAGACACTCTGCGCGACAACATTTTTTGGCATCGTTGCTGGGGATAGAGTCTTTTTGTCCCTGGCGTTTCAACGACATTCATTCTCCTCATATCATCTTTATCATTTGAGCCGGCAACAACAACATTTTTTGGCAACATCTTATCTTTCCCCCATTCATTAGCCTGTCAAGCGGCCAGCATTTCCCAGTGTCATTTGATCTTTTCATTGCCCTATCTTACGTCATCTCGATTTGTTTATTGTTTGGGTGGTGATTCCATTTCTTTTCATTTTTCCTAGACAAGAAGCCCTCCTTATATCCAGTTGTTTGTTATCTTTTGGATCTTAGAGTTAGATTTGTGTTCAAGTGGCGACTCCACTTCTTTCATCTCTTGATTTTCTTGAGCAGAGGTCTCTCTCTATCATCCATTTGGTCCTTCATTAGTCATCATGGATTATTCATTTACCCGGTGTCATTTTACTGATGTTCTCCATGATATTCTAGAAGCATCCATTCGTAAATTATCTTTATTCTCGAATGGTGATTCAATCATTGTTAGAAAGCATTTATCCAAGTTTACTCGTATAATGCTCATATATTGTAGTTCTCCCCAATATAATCATGAAGATGTAAAAATACATTTATTTTCCTATTCTTTAGAGGGTGATGCTTCGAATTGGTTTAAGAATTATCCTGAAGATTTTTTCACTTCTTTACAAGACATTGCCAATGCTTTTAAAGATAGATATGGTTATCAAGATAGCTCACCTTGTGCTCCTAAAATTATGCTCCAGAATGAAAGTGATCTTGTGAAGGATCCAGCTGTCGATGAGAGATTTCAAGACAATTCTCCATATCAAAATGTGCCATCCACTTGTATCGTTGCAGATCAAATCCATGACAATGGGAAAACAAGGACAAATTGTAAAATCAGTGTCGACAATGAAAGGGAAAATTAGAAGCGAATTATAGAAGAACTAATGCAGCTAGTAAAAAATATGGAGATCAATCAAGAAAAATTTGTCACTGATTATGCCAATGATATGAGAACTTTATGCACCCACCTGGAAAAATGTGATAAGGAGATGGAAATCATGAAAATTAAACACTCTGATCACGTAACTGACATGCAAAGTCAGCATGCTAAGGAAATTGAGACCATGAAAGCTAATCATGACAGGGAAATTAATTTTATGCAAAGCAAGTTATCAGGCTTAGAGGAAAAGATGATGATAGTGGAATTCAATCATTCAAATCAAGTGACTGCCATGGAAGTAAGTTATCAAGAAGAAATAAGTTCGATTCTAAACAAATTGTCAACTATGGATGAAGAAATGACCATCATGAGATTCGATTATAATAATCAACAGGAAAATCATAAGAAAGAGATAAACTATATGCAAAATTGTTTCATGGGCATAAAAGCAAAAAATGATAAAATTATAAAGGACATGGAAGTTGGTCAAATACCTCTTCAGAATAGATTATTGGCCATAGAAGAAAAGCAGGTACCACGTGTCATAGATATAGATGGAATACATATCATCGAGAACAGATTAAAAATAATGGAAGTTAATCATTCTAATCAGATGTCCATTATTCAAAATCAAATAAAAGCTATGCAAGCTAATCATGTCACTTTGTAAGAAAGATTCGTGAAAACTGAACTCAATCAAGCGAAGTTAATAGTAAGGCATGCCAGAGAAATGGGTTCATTACATAAAACGCTGGAAGAGAGAAAATCACAACTCCTATCTTGTTGTGAATATCCCGAGAAAGAGGCTAACTCCATTAACGAAGATTTAACTAAGAATGACGTGATCGAAGAAGAAATAAAAAAGGGTCAAGTTATAACTCATGATACTTGTGTGACTGATACATCATCCTTGACAGAGTAGATGCAAAATGACGAAAGACATGTCATCTAAGTCACATGACACCGAGGACACGAGACACGGAGGACACATATATACGAGTATTCGACACGAGACAGAGTGACCCCGGAAACAGGACACGAGAAACACATTATATATATATATATATATATATTATATATATATATATATATAATTAAAAAATACTGAAATATAGTGCTTGATCCATATAGATATGAACCATGATGATATCTATTTAGTATTTAGTATACACTATTTACTATTTAGTAATTTACTAGTCAGTTTATTATTTTACTACATCAATGATGTTCACAGTTCAATGTTCATTGTTCATGTTATAATTTTTGTTATCAACTTCAAACAAGTTTGATCATGTTCAAACTTCACATAAATTTATGAACTATAAATTTATATGTGTTCAAACTTCATTGTTGACCAAAGCGTTAATCGAGCTTTCCCTCCCTTTAGACCTCGAAGGTGTAGTGAGCAATGAGCACATGATGGGAAGCTGGGATTTTTATTTCAAAACATGATCTATACGTGGTCACTCGTGTATAATTAAGTTCCGTAGGCTATAACACAACTTATAAGAAATCTAAGTACTCCAAACTCTCGACAAAGCATGCAAAAGCTCGTCTCCTACATCTCCAGGTCTAGGTCGATGTTAAGTTGTGAGCATTACGCTCAAATTTTATGGAATTCCTCACACTGCACAACAAATTGGATTGTAGTGACAAACAAACTCAACTCCGATGGTGAACAATGACAAAAAAAACAAAACCCAAAAATATGCCATGTTGAAGGTTTTAAATGTCACTTTTCATGGGACACGTATCCTAATAACCAAAAACGTTAGTGCACATTTTCGACACATCCAAAACACATGTCTCAATTGGAGGACACGAAGAAAAAAGTTTTCGACACGTTTTAGGGTAGTTTTCGTGTCCGACACATGAAATATGGGACACAAGACTTAGCATGTCCTGAGACTTAGCATGTCATGCATATCTTATATACTTCATCTAAGAGTTTTGAAGCAAAATGTTCTACATCATTAGTGATATAGCCTGCCACGAAGAAAAAGCGCAAGAGAAAGAGAATGAAAAAAAGATTTGATGCATCAGATGGCCGTGAGCAACTTGATTTTCGGATAGGAAGAAGTCCTACCATAAGCAGAATTGGACATGGCATATCTGAGAAGCAACCAATAGATTTGCCTAAAGCAGGCAAATGGTCAGTATACACTATATTGAATGCATCTGATGCCATGGGGCATCCTCTGTATTTCTAACCCTACTCCTTGTTTTTTCAACATGATTAATTCTATTTTAGAATTAGATTTACTTTTCATGTTACTAGATAGTTAATAAATGAAGAGCTTATATCTTTCCTGTGCTTAATGTTATATGATGTTTTTGGATCGACACTACTTATGTTTTGTTGTGTGTTGTGTGGATACAGATTCTGGATTCTCGCATTCCTATAGTGCAGCAACGTGTCCCCAAGTAGAGCCAAATGTTGACCACTACGTGTCAACTACCCATAGCAGTACACCCCCTTTTTTCCAAAAGGGATAGCGCTTGATCGATATGTTCGTGCCATTCGACTATCATCATCAGCCTGATCATGCTATTTTAGAAACCCAGTTTGCACTTGTAAATTGTAAATAATCTTAGCAGATCTGTGTCATGTATGTAATTGCCTAGGTAAACCTAATTTTCTAGTGATGATCTACGTTCCAGAAGGTTTTTTGACTTACCGATCCATGATTGGCAGAGTTTTCCTTCAGCATAACCCCAAAGCCGGAATGGATTTTGTCATTAGAATCTTAGGGGATTCCTAATGTGCTAAATCGACACTGTGTAAAAGTGATTTGGAAATAATCTTAACTATTTAGTTAAGTTATTACAAATTGCTTGATCTGCTAGATTATATTTGTGTCGCAGAACTGGGTAGTCTCTGAGGGTCTATGTCATATGGGTTTTCTCCCTTGAGATGTAAACATGTAAATATCATGACGTAAAGTGTCTTGAGGGTTAGAAAATGTTTTATCCCCTCATAAGTCCTAGGTCCTAGGTGATTTTTCCAAAGGCTAAGTTCGAGGGTCCGTTTAAATAAAATAATAATAAGTCAAAGTTTTGAAGAAATGAATGCAAAATTTTAATTTTTTAATATATTAAAATGCATTTAAAATTTCGATGGATGAGATTAAAAGAGATTTTGATCCTCATCGACGGTCGAGATCACTTTGACATGGATCACTCGAACTATCCATTGGGAAATTTTTCTTTAAATAGGGTGTCAGGGGTCATTTGAAATCATTTGATCTATGAGTCTTGTGCTAAAGAAAGCTCTCTTGTAATCGTTTTTTTATGTGCAATAAAGAAAGGCTTTGGGGTTGAAATCTTGTTGCTGTTACTCTCCTGGAAATGCTGTAAGATGTTTTGTTTCTGTGCATAAATTTAATTTCAGCCATTGATGATAGCTTGATGAAGAGTGACTTTAAACATAGGTATCTTGTTTAGTCACTAGGGTTTGAATGGTAGTTAAATTTCTGAATATGATGGCAGGTATCCCCATTAGATCTAGATTTAGTATCGTTTTCTCCCTCTTTGTTAATGGTTGAAGTAAGTTGTGCAGGAAAATTTTGATTTCGAGATCATCGGGTGTTTGGGAAGTTCTCAGCTGAACCAACCAACTCCCAAACAAAGCATTTTCTGAAGAGTCCAATTGGTTTTGATCCCAGGCTTATCATTAGAATTTTTTTTCTGGTAAATGCATGAAGGGTATTCTTAACCACCTCGTATTAAATTTAAAATTTTGAAAATATTTTTGTGGCATAACGATAAATTTGGCTGCTTAGAGCCTTCAGTTTGTAATCACTGTAATTATTTAGCTGGTTTTCAGGTTTTTTTTAGTTCCATTCCTATATATATTTTTCTGGGTGCTTGTTTTCGTCATTACAAGTTGTAGATCGGAAGGTGAGCTTCGATCTTGAAGCTAGATCTAGGCCCTGGAGGGTAAGATTTGGCCTCAAAACCAGTTATTTGCAGGCATATAGTTCTACTGCTATGGGTTTCATTTTTGTTGCAGAAAAATTTCGAAATTTTTTTAGGGCTTGCATCCTTGACTTGTGTCCTCTGCTCCAGCGTTCTACCAGATCCAAGCCATCTCTGCTCTGCAAATCTGCACGTTGTCTCCTCATCACTTATATTTCTTCTCTGCTCTCCATGCATTCACGCAACTTTTTCTACCTGTACGTCAACGTATCCCTTTCTCTCACTATCTTCACCTTTGCTGACTGGCTTAAAACCCTCTACATTGCTGCAATACCTTTCCTCTCCACGCAATTTCATTCCCCATCGTGGCTCCATTCCTGCTCCACACTGCTCATACGCTATCTCATGCAAGCCCGCATCCTCTTAATGCTGCATCATACCAAACCCATTGCCATACCTCGGTTTGTCCACAACTTCAAACCCTTCTCACGCTGCTACCATCCTCACACAGTTCTTTGGTCTCTGCGATTTCACCATCACCATCTTTTCTAGCTCCCTACACATCTCTACTCCACCCATCCGCTAGCCATCTGCGTGCAGCTCTCCACATTTCCTTACTCGCAGATCCGCCCAGACCATGCCCTTCTACGTGATGCCACCTTTCACGTGGTATACTTCCCGCCCGCATTCCTTTCCCTCCACACGCTGCTACAAACAACAACGGCCCCTGCAGTTTTTCCTTATCACACCCTCAAGAGTCCATCAAGGTTGCCCTGGTCATCCCTGCTCCATCCCACGCATAGCTCTCGGCTTCCTCACCTTCGTTCTCCCTTGCCGTCGACTACACCTGCATACGCATAGCAAAACTTATTCATTTTAGCATTTCGATTTGTTTCATTTTATTTGGCTTTTATGTTTTAGTTAGCTAGGGTTAATCGTATGCACATTTTTGTTTAGTCTCTTTTGATTTTGGCTTAGGGTTAGCTCTTGTTTTTCTTTTCATTCAAACTTTTTAATTAGATTTAGATTTGATTTTATATAGTTCAGAATTTTTTTTTAATATTCTGATTTCATTTAGATTTTCATAATTTTTCTTTTAGTTTTACATTTCATCTCATTTGTATATATTTAGTGTTTGTTTTAAATTTCATTTTCATTTAGTTTAGATTTAGATACTTTTGTTTATTTTGATTAAAAAATAAATAAAATTAAAAAACTTTAAAAAATCCTAAAAAAAATTAAAATTTTCAAAATTTAAAATCTAAAATTTAAAAAAAAAAATCATAAACATTAAAAAATCATAAAAAAATTGGTGTAATAAGAATATTAAAAGCTAAACAAAAGGGATTTTGCACTTTAATGTTAAAAAAAAAAAAAAAAAAAAAAAAAAATTGTGGCCTATGGCCCAATTAATATATATATATATATATTTATATATATATAATATATATATAAGCCCTTTTTTCTTTTTTTAATCACCTTGAAAGATTTTTTAATTTTTCGGTTACCATTAAGCATTATTACCTAAAGAATAATTAAAGCTTAAATTTGAAGTTCTCTAGTGTCATTAAATGCTTTTTTTATGATGGTCAAAAATGATAATTGTTTTAAATCTGGAACCTTTTTGGGCATTTGTGGATTAGCGTCACTTTTTTCATCACATATTGAAAATCGATCTGGATAGTTTTTTTATTAATGAAGGCATTGGTCTAAAATTATTTATATCTTATGGTCGTGTCTTGTTTTGGCATTTACTCTATCTGATTTAATCATTTAAATCCGTCAAGTTATCCATCATTAAAATCTTCAGGTGCTTGTTTGCCTCATTGTGTCTCCCAACCCAGCTAGTTCCTAGTTGGTCTTCCTTTATCCCATAGGGTCTACCCCGCTTAGCCTTGGGAGACAACTTAAATGGAGAGATCAGGGATCAGGGTGACAGCCCCCGGTCTGAGCGTTGTCACAGTGCTTAGACACTCTGCGCGACAACAGAATCGACACCTCGAGACTCAGAGTTGGTTAGTTTAGCCCTAAAATCTGTCTAAAATGAGTGGCAAGTCTTTGCCTAGAGTATCCTGGGCAAGGTGGCATTGAAATGAGATGTGGGAAGCTCTCAAACAAGAGGAGCTAAGGAGAGATCTGGTCAAGTGCAAGCTTCATGGAAGCAACAATAGTGGGTTGAAGTCCAAGGAGGAGGAGGATAATGCAGCTCTCAGATCGAAGGCGCAGCAGGAGCAGCGGAGGCAGAAGAAGAACATCTCGAAGATAAAGTGCTTTAGGTGTGGTGAGATGGGTCAGTGTGCTACACAATATCCTATCAGGAATAAGGAGAAAGATGAGAAGCACGATCTGAAGGCTATGCCCGCGAAGATCGAGGAGGAAGATTTCACCATGACAGTCGAGATACCTCCAGGAGGGAACTGGGTTGATTTGGAGTTGTAGTTCGAAAGAGCTACAGATGGGCAACACCCTTAAGGAGCCCACCTCTCGAATCATTACCTTGCTACTGGAGCCCAGATCAGAAGTAGCAGGATCGACTAATGTCAGATGGTGCCGAGAAGTGTCAGAGTGACTGTTGCAGTCGCTGCTGATTTGGGGTAGCATCGAATGTGCTCTAAGCGTCAAATTTTGCAGGGAGGCTTGGGCACATATATTCCAAGGAACCCATAAAGCGTTTTGGAAAATTACACCCCTAAGTGATTTTATTAAAATAATTAATATTTTTAATGGAGTTCCTAAGTCTAAACTTAGAAAAAATTAAAATATTAATGGGTATTAATCTAATCATGGGTGAAACTTCTAGAAAAGACATGGATCAAGCCAAAACGATCTCAGCATTTGTTTAAGATTTAATCTAGGTTGTTGGTTGTCCAACAAAAAGATAAAAGAAGGGGCTTGAGGGTCATTTGGAAAATACATAGAGAGATCAAAAAAATCAATTTTCTGAAGTGAGAAGTTCTTAGGAGGAAAAATCAATTGAGGAGATTTCTTGTAGTAGAGGGGCAATGAGAATCCGGAAGAAGGAATTTCCAGAGAGTACGAGGTAGAGGGAAGATAGAAAGATGTCCAAAGTGTTGGAAATAATACTGAGAGGGGGGGGGGGG